>JAAEAF010005186.1:0-65740 GCA_011037195.1 Triatoma infestans
ATGGTATAAAACAACCAAAAATAGATTTAAAAAGAAATGTATTGCATCAAAACTAATATAAATACAAAAGGTGAAAAGCTGAAAAAGTTGTTTCAGCTAATAGCAAAGAAAATACATAATTTGTATTCGAATGGCAGAAGAGAATGACAGTGAGATTTGTGCAAAAGAATTCGCTTTTCCATGTTACAAACAGATCTGGATAAAGCCGCTCTTATCTCTCTCCCACTCTGGCTACAAAGCCCTTCCATACAATACATGCTGCTTAGATTAGTTATCAAATTCCAGAGTATGCAGTCTCTGTGATAGTATCAACTCCAAACCGCCACCCAACAACTAGTTCGCTTATCTTCGTTCTAAATATCCTATTAGTTATGAAATGTCAACGTGGATAAGCGATATTATCAAGATGTCTAGAAATAACTAGAGAAAATTGGATTTTCATTCTATTCTATATTTAATGAATTTTAAATATATTTCTAAAGTTTTTCATGATTATTGGTCCTGGAAGAAAAAAATAAAAAATGGGATCATTTTTATTTTCCATTTCTGGTGTAAGAGAAAGACTGCGATTTTGTCAAATTTTTGAATTGTGTTTCCTCCGGAAGTACGTTTTGAGTCTACTGAGTGTGAAAAAAATATTTGTTAGCGATCAGAGTTTGTATAGTTTGGGTGTGTGTGTGTGTGTGTGTGTGCGTATGTGATTAAAATATTTCAAAAACAAATACGATGGAGGAAGCTTAGTCTGGAAATTACGTTTTTACCACATCACACTACCATATCTGCCACTAAGGTTACCATTAACCGGAATAGCGATCAACTGAATATTGCTTTTTAGCCTTACTCGATTTTCCTTAAACGTCGCATACTATAGCGACGGTTATCACTTCTTTTAAAATGTTTTTCCAGATTCTTTTAAAATTGATTGTAGAAGATTTCTTAATAAAAATCTTTGAGTTAGTCTGAACTTTAAAGTGCCGGTAAAAGTTCATTGTGGTTGGGGAGGGTACGGAAGCTCAGAGAAGCGTTGTATTACAATGTTATCACCTTCAATGAGGTCTTATGCTTTAAAACATATCAGTGATTATTTCTACAAAAAAAAAAATTATTCAAGATTTTGAAGCGATATATTGCTTAATAGCATCCAAAGAGGGGATCCATAGCCGAGAAAGAGAGACAAAAATGACAGGACAGCTCTCTCTGACTAGAGTGGGAGAAACTGCATAAATACAGCGACGGGAGATAGATATACAACAGAGTTCACTCGCCAGTCACAACGTGTCATTTACCTTACCCCTTACCACTCTACCATACTTTACGATTTTAGTGCAGTCCAGGCAGTGAGTGCCACTTCTACATTATACAGATTCAGCCATATCTAGTATGATGAAGGAGAGAAATGGTTTAAATGAACAAGTAGAAATGGCTGAACAGTGTACGTATAATGTAGGAAGTGATACTGACTGCCTGGACTTTACACTAAAATGGTAGAATATGGTAGAGTGGTAAAGGGTAAGATAAATGACACGTTGTGACTGGCGAGTGATCTCTGTTGTATATCTATCTCCCGTCGCTATATTTATGCAGTTTCTCCCACTCTAGTCCGAGAGAGCTGTCCTGTCATTTTTGTCTCTCTTTCTCTGCTGTGGATCCTATTACATTGCTAATTGTTCATCTAACTGAGGAGCATGCTTGCTAAATTCCATTGAAATCCTATCTGCGTTTCAGCCATGAAGCAAGTACAAACAGACGTCATTTCAACTTTATTAAATCGATGAATAAATAAATAATTTAAACATGATCAAATTAAATAAAACTTGGAAAACATCTGGTGTAGTAGGGTGAACATGCTATCCTATTTCAAATATATTACCTTAAACTTAGACTCTCTATATCATAAAATTGAACAAGAAACGAAAAATCCCAGCGCAAAAGGCAGGATAGAGCGGATGTGTATATGTAAGATAGATAATACGGTTCTCATATTGGAAGTTACCTTAAGAAAAAAGAAGCTGAAAAGGACGAAGCACTGAGAGCCCCAAAGAGTATGATGGTTATTCGTTCCACTTCGAATATCCTTTGATATCCTAACATGAAGGTAATTCAATTTTTTTTTTTGCTATTTTTGGAAGGATTCACTAGACACTAAGCAATTCAATACTCAGTTCTAGTATATAAAGAAAATAAATCACTGATCGGGCGTATATTTTTATTTATTTTATAAAATTTATTTTCTTTAGTTTATAAATCAATCAAAATAAAAATAATTTTTCAATTTACAAAAGATTGTTATTATCTTTATTACTTTCTCCTAATTGAGAAAATTTGCGATTATATAGAACCAGTTTCATGAAAATTCCATAAACCTATAAGGTTGCACTTCCCAATAACAGATTTTCTTCAAATTTAGAATTCTAGTAATGCTTATTAATGTATATTAATATTAAATAGGTAATAGAACTAACTATACCTAATTATATTGGATCGAAGTGGAATATATCAAAGAAAACCTTAACATTGTTGTTCCCACCACAACCGCCCCGAAAATAACTTTTTCTGGTTAAAATGCTTTATATAAAAAGTGCAAGGCATGTATGTGTTTAGACAGCGTACGAAGTTAGATGAAAATCATTAAATTGATGGAATTTGATCGAAATCTTCACGTCAGGTACAGTAATGGTAACTACAAAGAATATAAATGTGTGCGTTGTGCGATTTTTCATGTTTGAAGTATACCGTTCATATAGAGACATACACACAAACATGCACATATATTGACTATTCTTTAAAAACATTTCCTTTTTCGTTCCCAAGGCACAAAAGCGGTGAAAACTCAATTCCGATGTGGAAAATACAATGTTTAAATACCACACCCATCTATTCTTTTATTTCTAATATTATCGAATATCTTAATTTTAAAGAAGCCTCTATTAATCAATCACAAGTCATTTTACTGGTAAGCTTAACGTCACAGATTTCCCGGTACCTGCAATGTAGCCATTATTTTTATTCACAAATGAAGAAAAGTAATATTATTCAACTCTAACTAGCCCCGCATGTAGCGGCAATATGAGAAAAACAAAAACTTATTTCAAAACAAATCCCAAATAAAAACAGATTTGAGGTTATACTAAAGATAGTAGGTTATAAAGAGAGGAAGTATTTGACTTGAATAAAAGTACAATCTCAGAATTTAAACATCTTATTTTTGTATATTCATATCAATTAAAAATCAATTTAATGCAGTTGCAGAAAAAAATTAATATTCAGCTCATCAGTAAAGTGCCCTTTTTCATAACATTCTTGTTCATTTGCAATACTCGCTACTTTCGTAGGAGCTGAATACTGAATTCAGTATAAAACTGCACAAAGAATCCCAAACAAATGTCTCAGATTGGTTGGATCTTTTCCCAGATGGACACCTATCGATTATATGCATGCTGCACTTGATGTTGCCAGCGCATCAACTTTTATTTATAATCTTACACAAAAATATCACCTCTTGTGAAAACAGTCCCTATGCTCATATAGCAAACATTGTTAACTACAATCAAGTTCTTTGAATTATAAAGAATATACTAATTAGACGCTATTCTGCTTTAATTTATTGTGTAGATGTTTTTTTTTTAGTTTATTTTTTCCTTATATAATCTATTACTGTTTATTGTAATTTGTGTAAATATGAAAGCTTGTAGAGTGTATATAGGCACAGGAGCCTGAAACCTCTTTCTTTCAGTTGTGTTGTTTTGATGATTTTATTTGTAAACTTATTCTATTCTTTAGTATAAGACTGCATTACTTTACTCACTGTTAGTGCTTAGGAAAACCTGAGAATCGCCCTCATGAACAAGGTGATTCACAATTTTTATGTCAGCTGGGTACACTGAATGCCCTTGCCGTCTTCAGGACACCTCATCTCTAGTTTGCGAGTGAAGAAATTCCATCGAACAACTCTTTCTACTGGAATAAAGTTCGGCTGGAATGGGTACCGGGTCATATGGGGATTAGGGGAAACGAGACAGAGCTGGGAAGCATCGGAGATATTTTTTGTGATAGCCTGTTTCATTTTGTGGTCATCGACCAGTTTTGATCGTTCGACCATCATCAGGATGTCTTGATAAACTGCAGGATAACACAGATTTAGACAGAACAAAATCAGTTTACACACTCTAAGTGATTACAAACTTCCTAAAGTTTTTGGTAGGAATATATTATACATATATATATATATATATATAAATAATAAGTCAAATACAGCTACAAAGATGTACAACTTATAAAGCTTCTTAATATCAAGTGAATCTAAAAAATAAAAAATAAAATAGAGTTTAAAGAAAGTATTCAAACACTCGAAACCGGACGTTGACCACAAAATGAAGCAGGCTATCACGGAAAATATATCTTTGATACCTCGTAAATATCACTTCTGTTTGAAATTTTGTTTCCAGTGCGTTCCTGTTGAGTTGGGACTACTCGCTGTCTATAAAGTGCCATTTTCTTATAGATGGTTCCCTTATCATTATAATATTAAATATATATTAATAAAAATTTATCATTTAGAACAATAAAAGTAAGTCGAACTATAAGCAGTAAGAAGAAGGAAGTCATGTGATTTTTTCACACCCCTTTTTTCCCCCTCAAAAATAGCATTTGATAAGTTCCTGCTTGATAACATTGACCCAACTTAGATAATGGTGCCTATCGGTTTACCTAAGGAGGCTCCCTCCATTCTCTTCCCAGATGCTTGTTATATTCCTATAGCATATTTACCATTAATCATAACCTTTGTTCCTTATTATATTAAACCCTTCTTATAACATAGTTAAAGACCCAATTTTACTCTACCTTTTTTAGGCTAGCATTCCTGAAATGTTCCTAAAGAATTTATTGATAAAGAGTGATCATAATGGAAAATTTATATAGAATAAAAGCTGGACAAACATTTAATTATTGATTGTATTTTTATCTAATCTTTTTAGAACATCTTGATTCTTAAGTAGCTTTACAAATTGTGAATCTTGATAGCTGTATATATTTAAAAAAAAAACGATTTCAGACCAGATTTGTTTATTTAATCATTATTATTCGATGTTCAAGAGGAAAAAATTAATGTAGAATGAATACATATACAATAATGTATAATGGACCCTACTAATGCGCTACCCTACCCTAATAATGTGTAATACACAGAAATCATTTTTTTTTTATTTTTGCAAAACATTTTCGCCCTTATTTCGTTAACATAATACTTACATAACTTAAATATTTCGTTAACATCAGTGTCTAACAATAAATATTTTTACATATATATATGTATAAATTTACACATACATTGCGAATGGTGCCAAGTTAGATTTTATAGTGGTGGGAAGAGGTCGGAAAAGTGCGTAGAAATGTGCAAAGGAGACAAATCTAAACCAAGTATGGTTGTGCTGAAACAAAATAATATATATTTCTGCGTATATGTATATATATATGTGCACGCGGTTTATGTGTAAGTGCGCGTGTATGTGTGAAAGTATATTGTAGAAAATTGTTTGTGTTGTGGGCCACGTTATACAAACAAACAACTACGTCTACTAACTGGGTCCTAGTGAAAGTGTTTGTGTTTGGACGTGCGTTCACACCAGTTGTACGCGAATAACAATGCGTGATTGGAGTGGAAAATACTACTACTCTGCACTCTGTTGGCCATGAGCCACAAACAACATATCCATCTTCACTCTATCACATACTTTTCACACACGTTCCAACTTTTAACAAACACTGTAGTTTGGGGCAAATAGTTTGTCTTGCTTTCTGTAGAAAAGAATTCACGCTACGGAATTAATCCAAAATATCAAATGAAATATTTACGTTTTTTAAATAAAAAAAAAAATCCTTCCAAATTAAATCCATTATAATTGAGAATTATGGAATATTAAGATGAGAGTCCTTGGACCAAAAATATGTAACAAAACATCTGATGTAAAAGACTCTGTGATCGAATCAATAAGCAGAAAATTAGAATTTTAAATATTTATATTTTAAAATATCAGTTTAGAGGCAAAATTGGATAGTTGGCTGCAAAAGGAACAAGGAACGGATAGCGAAGGCAAAGCACTTGACCAAACTCTATTGTAAAAGACCCCATTGGAATACAGCATAACTAGTATAAATAAGAGACCTTAAGTTGCACACTGTCAGTCTGATACAGCGGTTATTGCGGAATTCTTAAATATAAGGCTAAATTTTTAATTAAAGAACTCTTTAATAAATAAGTGTAAAAAAAAGAAAAGAAAAGAAAAGGCTGCGAACTTCATCTTTAAAGCAAACACTGCCATGACAGTGAGAGAACGCGATTTCACATAAGATAAAGTTACTATGTAATCTGATATTAAAGTTAATGAAGTGTTCCAGATGTGAGTAAATAAGGCTGAAAATAATCTCTGTACCATTTATCTCTCAATACTGTCCATTACCTAAATAAACCATTATCCTTTATCTCTTGGCTTTAAAACAAAAACGAAAAAAGTAAAAGAAAAAAAATCAATTTTGCACAGATTTATTATATATTATCTTCTGATTTGAAAAGAACTATTGGGTTTTACTAGTTTACTGTTTAGTATTTATCACTAATTAAGTTAGAGGAAAAAATTAACTTGAATTATTCACGTACTGGTTATTAGAAATTAGCGTTATGCTTTCCTTTAAAGTACCACTTCAGTATAATAAGATATATGATTTTTATCACCTACATATGATTTTTACCATATACATAATATTAATATAAACTAGAAGTATTGATAGAATTTCAAATTTGAAGAAAATCGGATACCCAGAAGTGCGGTTTTATAGTAGATTTTTCAGTTTTTCTGGAATTTTCTTGAAAACGATTACAACGATTTTCATTAGAATGGAAACAGCAAGTACATATATACTGTCAACCTATCATCTACTTGAAACATTTTTCCGGAAAGCTTGATGGTGGGATGGTTCTGGAAAATCTATGACTAACTTAATATTACACTATTTCATTTAAAGTAATGGCGCTTTCAGGTATCTTCAATGAGTCACTTATATTTAGATATAACTCAAGTCAAGATCGGATTAACAACGTTCCTTAACATCCTATCTTTAAATAAATAAATACCATGGTTAAGCAAGGTGTAGAATTCAGCGTGCCAAATACGGCACTAATTTTCATTCACAATATACTCCTCACGCTGCTTACTAAGCAGATAGAGGGAGCAGAATGCTGGACAACTTACAAAAGAAAATTTTGGGCGAGGCTAATAGGACATCACACTGTTTGGTGAACCAAAGATGTAAACAGACGCATTTTGTAACAAGGTTTCGGCCAGCAGTCAGAGAAAGAGACGGATGCGCACGCAACTCTTTTTACTAAGTTGTCGACCTATATATGCATTCCCGGTGTATATCTCTAAAACGGTCGTAGCATTTCCTACTGTAATGTGATTAGTTATTTATTATTAAAATAACCAAATATAGAAAAAATTTGTTAATACCACTCGCACTTCAGTAACGATTTCTCGCCCATAAATCAAGAATAATGAGTCTATATTTAGTGTTTTTTGTTTTAAGTGTGTAAGAGTTAAGATTGTGCTGGACAACATATTTTAGAAAAGAAAAAATAGCAAGCAGCTCTAACTTGGGTCATATGAGTGATAGGTAGAAATCATTAAGAGATAAAACAGAACGTTTACAATCCATTAACCATATATGCAACTTTACTAAATGGTTTTTTTCCAGTTTTTAGTAATTTTTCTCAAAAAGCAGCTCCATCTATTATCTTTAAACTTCACATTTTTATTTGAAAAGTTTTCGAAGGAAAATTTGATGTTTAAGAATTCCTCTAGGGGAGGAAAAAACTGTGGCATTAGGCTTATCTCGAAATTGTGATTATAAGTTTTTAGGGAGGGGACACAGCAGACATGATGTCAACTATGTCGTCACAGTCATGTAGATCATTATATCGTAAAAATCAACTAGTATAATCCCCTCCATCAATATTTAAGTATCATTAAATGTTTATTAACATTTCCCAATTTTTAAGAAAATTGGTAAATTAGTGAAAATTTTTCAAGTCTTGAATGATGTTGGACGCCTTAAAGTAAGGGAAAAAAGGAATAGAGAGAAAAAATTATCTTTTTCTTTTCTAATAGCAGAATCCTAATTACAGGATTTTTTTTAAGCTTTGAAGAATACAAAGCGGATAATACTATTACCATTTTCAATTGAATCTACATTTTCTGAATCCTTCAAGAAGCTGGATATGGAAGAAAAATTTGTTTCAAATGTAATTACATCGTAAACCATATCAGCTATACTCTCAATTCAATAGCCATTCCTTTTTAACTGAATTGTATTTTTCTCTATTTTATTCATTATAATTAGATATGTATTTTCTTTTAAATTATTTATTTAATGAAAATAAAAAGAAGGAAAAATCATACGTCTCCTGTACAAGAAAATAAAAAAAAGGACCTAAAACAAAATGAAAAACGTAACTTTTTTGTTTTGGAAAAACTAAAAAATTTTCAATTGAAATTTCCAACTCCTAAGAAAATTTGTTTTCATTTATGTAAATACTAGAGATTACAGACTGTTTTGACCTTTGCCCGAAAAATGTGTGGGGAAAATCCTGTAATAAGATTTCCATTCCAGAAATTCTTTCTATCAAGTAATCTAAGTTTTTTTTTTTTTTTTTACTTTTGATATTTCATGAATTAATAACAAAAGTTGGTTTAACTTTTAACTTTAGCCCTTATTTCTTCCATTCTTTATTGAATATTTTCATATTCATTTTGGTACAAGTGATTACTGCGAATATATAGAATAAAGTAGAAAATAGAATAACTCGGCCAGCTAAGTGGAGTTGGAAGAAATACACGGCCACCAACATTAAGTAATTTATGACTAATATTTGGCTAAAGAAGTTATCCAGGCGCCAACAGTTACTTATATTAAAAACAGAAGATGGAGAAAAAGTAGATAATTGTAATGGAATCCTGTCCTCTGTTGAACAAATTTGCCACACAAGCGCTAGCATCGTGCTGTCTAAGCAAATATGGACTAAGCATTTTTCCCTAATTCATGCCCACTGCAGACGAATGAACTAATTTAGAGAGCCAGCCCCCCTCTACAATCTGTCTCTAGCACTCATCAAGAGCTAGAAAAATAGGTTAAAAGCCCGGCATTGTTAGGATAAAAAGTTCGGCAATCTATGAACATATGTCAATATGAACCTTGAAGGTTTAAGGTTAACAAAAAAAACACTTGAAAGAGACTAAACAAGCAAAAAAAAAAACAGCCAATCAAGAATTTAAGAGACGCGGCTACTGAGTAGTCACAACACATGGCTCAACGAGTTGTTCAAGAAAATGATTGTGACTGTTTTTTTTAGGCTTTAGGGTGTCTTCAACAAATTGGTCACACTAGCTATCGACAGTTACAACAAGCTACGTCACGCCAGCAACATTGTCACTCATCGCTCGTAGGATGTACTCATGGCTCGTACTTTTCTCCTCACAAAGTACATTGTGTGTCAAAATGCAACTTTTTTTTTGCCTATGTTTCTGTTATAAGTAGATATGTCTGTTAACTTCTTGGAATGAGATGGCCAACCCCTTGGCAAGGAAAGGCGCGCATATCTGTGGGCAACCGTCGTTCAGGCACCGTTCTGTGGATATGCGACTAGTCTGTCTCTTTCGACAAAAACTTAGAAATGAGGACAAAGTGAAAAGAGCATATCTCTGGAAAACCCTCCCAAGACTGAATTCATTCTGAGTAAAAATAGGCTTCGCACGCCTGTAGATTCAGAAAGCACCTGAAGAAATTGAGCCTAGAACACGATAGCACCGGCAGATTCTGTAGGGAGATGTAGCAGACTCCAATGTACCTCCTAAAAGGTTGCGATGCTATCATTCAGAGAAGATTTGGAAGCCTGAATAGTTTCCAGGTGTTAGAGGAAGATATACACCTTTAGAACCTTTGCAGAACCTGAGATTCCTCAGAGATCTTAATCTGGAAGGGAAGCTGTAGGTGTGAGTGGTCTTATCCTTGGCACCAGTGGGGTGGCTCAATAGACGTCATTTGGTTGCAGAGCACAACCCCCCACCCTCTAAATAAAAAAAATAAAAATAACTTCTTGAAAGCTGATGAAGACTTTTCACTTGTAGCGTGATGAACTTACAAACGTACAAACATCCATCTACCTAAGACGTCAGAGAAAGCGCATCAATACCTTCTAACACTACTGCCTCAATATTGCACCCTGGGGAAGCCTACTTACCCCTAGCAAAACCGAAAAAGTTGTAGGCTCAACTACCATAAAAGCGCAGGGTTTTTTTCTATGCTGAAAACTATAGTATCGTCCACCTTCAAGGAGGCAATAATCTACCTACCAGCTTAGCATGTCACGCTGCTCCGCTCTATTAGCCTTACCCTACTGTTTATCGTTTACCTGTAAAGTCCTGGCATACTTTCCCTACATCAGTGAATCGTGAGTATATTCTTTAACTCTTATTCCCCACTACACTAGTATGGCCATTTCGGCTGAATGTGTAGACATGTCCGATGTGTAAAGGACCGGGAGGTTTAAAGATTCAAGAAAGAATAAACTCGACACTATTCCACTTTTTAATGACCCTAACATATACGCCACTTTGGGCACTAAAAGAATGCTAAACTTTATATTATTCTTATCAGTTATTTTATCATAAATATTAAAACCCTTAACTTAAATATCTAAAATAGTTGCATTAATCCAACAGTAGCATAAAAATGTTTAAAGATATTACTAATCTAGTTTATGAAACCAGCAATATAAATTAGCAACTAACTAATAAAGATGGTCTTGCTAATATAAAAAAGTTTCATCTTCTTTAAGGCAATTTATGATGGGATTAGGAGAATCTTCATAATAAATACTATAAAGAAATACTATAGTGATGTTGAAAAAGAAATACTATAAAAGTAAAACACAGAGCAAATTTAAAATAGTTGAACAGTTCTTACTTATCTTTTCATAACAAGAAAAAACGCTCCAAGGAAGAAATAAACGTGGGCATAAAAAAAAGAAAAAAAAACCGCTTCTCTTTTAAATGAGAAAAGATGCTGGCATCAGTTGTAACATTTCTTTTGTTAAAACTGGTTTGGTGGTAGGCAAAGTAAGAGCCAAAAAAAAAAGCATCATAAAATAGCATCAATCTGTAGGTTCAATGAAAATTTGTGTTTCGTATTTGTTTCATTGCCAAATATAAAATCGTCAGTATCTAGCCGTTAATCCTACTCAATATAATGTATTTGGCCCCAACTCTAGGCCAAACTAGGCTTGTCTTTTTTGTTTATATTTTCACATACTCCCTGGCGGAAGAGGAAGTATTCGTGTTGGATTTCCGAAATTGAACACATTGATTCGAACACTCACACGACAATCACTTACTGCGAAATGGCAAATTTTCTTCACACCTTAAATTCTTACTAATGTTTGAAACCATCGGTATTTTTATGGAGAAAATCACGAACACTGAAAAACCTATTCAGTAAAGTCACTTCCGCTCCACCGATTTTCTTCAAACTGGTGATTTTGGCACCTTATATAATTCTAATGAATATTATTTAGTGGATGGAATTGTATAGCACAATGTTGAACTACAATAGCACTCCAGAAGAAACCATAACCTCACCTCCCACCCAAAAGAGCCTTAAATGAATTTTCCCGGAGAAATGTTTCAAATAAAAGTTACTTGAAACTTATATCAACTACTTCACATACTCTTTGTATATGCAGTAGCTGTTACTACATGTTTAAAGAAAATTATTGGAGCCGTTTTAGAGAAAATCGGAGAAAACTAAATAAAAAAATTGTTCAGTAAAAACATATTCCGGTATCAACAGATTTGCTTCAAACTTAGAATTTCAGCGACATATTTAATTGTAATTAAATAGTATTTAGATGACCGAATTGTACAATAAACTAAAATAGCACTTTAGAGGAAAACATAATCCTACCTCTCCCCCAAAAGCCCCCTTAAATGGATTTCCCGGAGAAATGTTTGAAATAAAAATTGTAGCTCTTAGTATGTATACACAGATGATGTATCGAATTTAACGAAAATCGTAGGGGCCACTTCTAAGAAAATTGCAAAAAAGCGAAAAATCCATTCACTAAAGAGGTACTTCCGGTTGAGGCATTCTGACAGATCACTTACTGTCGGATCCGATGGTGATACCTAAACAGAATATTAGGTATGAACGTTCAGTTTTTGAGCTATGCTACTCACACACACAGACCATTTTCTAAAAACAACTTTTTTGGACTCAGGACACCTCAAAACGTTGTAATTCCGCTGATAACTCAATTTCTAAAATCTGGCCCGATCGGAGCCAGACAGCAGTTAGAGAAAGTAAAAAATTATGAAAGCTGTTAATATTGAGAATGTACTTTAATTTGTCAAATATTCTCTCTGCCATTCTTTGACATAACCCCAATTCGATTGCTAAATGGAAATTGTTTTGTAATACATTCAAGTTTTTGCGTATTGCCACGAGATATCGAGCTAGTTAGAGTTTAATAATATTACTTTACGTCACTTGTGAGAAAATGTAATGGCTGCTTTTACCTTCTCTCACATTTGATTAAATGCAGAATTTCACTCACTATTATTGATTTAATAATTGTCATTATTCCGCGGATGCAGAAAAAACATATTTTCGTATTCATTGGTCTGAAAACAAAATTTACTAATCAAGAAAATGACACAACTTTGGACATCGTCTTTCGAGAAAAAAAAAAACTTTTTCCCTCATTAATTATTAGTACTAAAAAGATGAAAACTTGTATTAAATTAATTAAAATACTTATGTATTAAAATTTTTGAAACAAATTAAAAAAAAAAATAATAAAACTTGAAAATCCAATTAAATCGCTCGACAATAATTCTTACACTTTAGTGGTTTCCTTTAATTAGTTATTAGTGTCAAGGTGATTCCACCACTGTTAGGATTGGATCTCAAACTAAAACTGATTATGCTAATTGAGCGGAAAAGCTATTAAAAGTTTCCACAAGATTTGCACTATACCAGGAAAATTGTTGTTGGTAGATTGAAGCTGTGGGATCTACCAAGAATGTTACTACTATCTCACTCGTTTCTAGTGAAATGACAATATTGTAATTTAGTCAAGTATTGTGATACTACTTATTTCTATAATTATATTTTGTGCATTCTGCTTGTATATATGAAATAGTTTTATATATATATAAATATAAATGGAAAAAAGCGATAGTGACTAATTTCCCTAACTGCAAATTTTTACTGAAAAAACTTTTATTGCGAAATACTCACACGATTTTTCTCTTACTGCAGTAAATACAATTATAAATATGATACTTTAACTAACATAAAAAACTGCCCCATTTCGAGAAAACTTCAAAAAATCATTTCTTTTGAAATTATACTTCCGGTTAACACAATTATCATGCAAAGCTATTTACCACAGCAAGTGCTGTAAATTCGATGATAAGGATGTAGAGTCCCTGAAGGTTCTTAACAAAGCGTGGATATGCCCAAGTTGTGAGAAAGCAAAGAAGAATATCCTCCCCAGCGAGAGACCTGCCATGCCTCTCAAATCTCCCTCTCAGTTGGTAGTTTCTGGGATTGATGGAACTCAAAGTGTATGGGATGCTCTACTAACCCTAACTGAGGAATTTAGAGAATTTAGATCGACTTTCCCTTCTGCTGAGACGTTTAAGTCCATGCAAGAAAGTTTGAATAAGCAGGCAGACCTCACTTTTGCTCATTTAGAGCAAATGAAAAAGATGGAGAACCTTATGGAGTTACAAGGTAGAAAAATAGAAGAGCTTTCTTTAGAGAATAGTACGCTAAAGAACCGATTGAGAAGCCTTGAAAAAAGAGTAAAGGACTCCGAACAAGGACTTCTGAGAAACACGATAGAGATTAGGGGGATTCCTGCTAAATCTGATGAAGTGCCTGCTACTGTTGTGATGAGCGTTTGTGCTGGCCTGGGTCTAAAGATTCTCGCCGACGACTTGGACCACGCCATTAGACTCAAGCCTAGGCAAGATGAAACTCCAGGTCCACTCATCGCCCGGTTTATCCGGCAGTCCGTAGCAGAGGAGGTGATCCGCCTTAGGAAGGTGAAGAGGGACTTCTCCACTCGTCATCTGGGCTGGGCGGACAGTGACTCCAGGATCTACGTGGCTGAAGCCATGTGCCCAACCAACAAACATCTCTACTGGCTGGCACGTCAGAAGAAAGTAGCCAATAAACTCAAGTACCTATGGTTCAGTGGCGGCCGGGTCAAGTGCCGTAAGGAGGATGGTCATCCGGCTGTTATTATTGACAGTCCGGATGACCTCGACTTGTTTCTCTGACGTACTCCTACTGGTCTCCACCCCTGTTTCTCCTCTCGAGTCTTCTATTTTTATGTATTTTTAAAGCTTCATTTTTACTTCTTTTCAAAGTTTAATTTTTATTTATTTCTAAAGTTTCATTTTCGTTTATTTTCAAAGTTTCATTTTTATTTATTTTTAAAGTTTAATTTTTACTTAATTTTAAAGTTTCTATTGTTTATTAATAATTTTACCTCATCTTTCGGGGAAAATATTTCTTTATTTTTTTTATTCATAATTTATATTAATTTTCATTCAGTTTCCACATATCATTTTTATTTATCATCCAGGAACTGTCTTAACTTATTCAACCGAGTCTATTGTCGTTATTTTTGTGAATACTGTTATTTTTGTAAGCATTGTCATTTTTGTAAGTACTGCTATATTTGTAAAGACTTATATGTAATTGTAAAGATTATACTTAGAATGTACATTCCTTCCACTCCCTCGTCCCCTTTCCTTACTCCTATTCTTTTCTCCTTCTTCATGAGTCCAGTTTTCCTTACTTTCCCTCATGAGTAATGTCCTGACATCCTGTCACGTTAATGCCCAATCCCTTCTTGCCCACTATGACGAATTCCTCCTTTATTTCCTCGATAATTTTTATCATGTCATAGCAGTTTCTGAATCCTGGCTCAAACCCTTTATCCCTTCCTCTCGTGTCTCCCTTCCGAACTATACCCTCTGGCGACATGACAGAGAAGACAGAACCGGAGGAGGTGTCTGCCTCTTTGTTCATGATAGCTTGAAGTCCAAACTCCTCTTCTATTCTCCATCCTCCGATCTTCCTCACCTTGAATATATTTTTGTAGAGATATCTACCCCCTCATCACCACTCCTTTTCTCTGTCGTATATCGTCCACCCCGTGTGCCCTTTGACCAGTCCTTTGAATCCTTCCTTTACCAGTTAGTCCCCCGTTATTCCCACATAATCCTTACTGGTGACTTCAATACCAATCTCCTTGCCGAGTCTTCAGATGTGTCCTACCTCACAGACCTCGTCTATTGCCTCAATCTTTTTGTAGTACCCTACTCTCCTACCCATCATACCCATTCTTCCGACACCTGGCTTGATCTTTTCATTTTGGATTCCCAAGAAAAACTCCTAGCCTCCTCTCAGCATCCAGTTCCCTTCCTATCATCTCATGATCTTATCCACATCACCTTCGACCTACCTATCCCTATTATCACACCCAAAATCTGTACTTTTCGCAATCTCGATTCCCTTTCCTTTGAAAAATTTAAACCTGACCTAGAAAACTTCTCTTAGGACACAATTTTTTCTTCTAATTCCATAGACCCTATGGTACACCTCCTTACAAATTACCTTCACTTCCTTCTCGAGTCCCATGCTCCACTTCATACCCGTCGTTTCCGCCGCCCTCCTGCTCCCTGGCTCACACCTGACCTTAAATCCCTGATAAAAAGACGAGAAGCAGCCAGACGGAAATACAGACAGACCCGCCTTACCTGCGATTACAGCTCCTACAAACACTTACGCAATCTTACTCAGTCCTCCATTCGTCGAGCTAAGTCTCTCTTCATCCACCAATCCCTTTGCAATGCTCCCGATTCTAAAGCTAAATGGTCCATCCTTCGTAAACTTTCTCTTTGTAAATCAAACCGTTTGTGTTCCATTTCCCTGTCTGCTGATGTTCTAAATACTCACTTTGTATCCTCTTCTTCCCTAGTTCCACCCAACCCCCTCCCACTTCCCATGCGTCCTTTTAATTCCAACAATTTGTTTTTCTCCTACATAACTCCGGAAGATCTCCTACCTGCAGTACTTAAATCCCGAACAAATGACCATGGACCTGACAACGTTCCTGTTAAACTAATTAAATCTTGTCTCTCTGCAATCCTGCCCGTCCTTCTTCACATTTACAATTTCTCCCTCCAAAATTCTGTCTTTCCCTCTCAATGGAAAACTGCCTTAGTCCGCCCACTCAGTAAAACCACAAACCCATGCTCTCCCAACGATTTTCGTCCCATTTCCCTTCTATCCAATCTTTCCAAACCTTTAGAACGTTTAGTACAGTCCCAATTATCCAACTACCTTGAACAGAATCACCTGCTTAACCCACTTCAATCTGGCTTCCGCCCCGGGTACTCGACTCAATCAGCTCTCCTAAAAATCACCCATGACTTACAAATCGCGCCATAGACAACCAACAACTCACTATTCTAGTTCTCTTAGACTTCTCAAAAGCATTTGATACTGTTGACCACCAAATTCTTCTCACTAAACTCCAGTCCCTCTCTCTGTCCAATAGCGCCATCCGTTGGTTCCAATCCTTTCTATCCAACCGATCCCAGTATGTAGTTATCCCAGGTAGCGAACCTTCTAATCCCCTTCCTCTTCCCGTGGCGTGCCCCAGGGCTCCTCTTTATCCCCAACCCTCTTTTCTGTATATATTAATGATCTGCCTTTATCCATTGTCCATTCCAGCTACCACCTTTATGCCGATGACTCCCAGATTTACCTGTCCTTTAAGCCTTCTGATCTTCAAGATGCAGTAAACAAGCTGCAGGATGATCTTAACAACATTAATTCGTGGGCAGTAGCTAACATGCTTTCCCTTAACCCAGACAAATCCAAAGCCATTGTCATTGGTTCCCAATTCCTCATAAACTCCACTGCTCCCTTCCCCACCCTTTTCCTCAACAACATCCCGATAAAATATTGTTCTTCTGTTAAAACCCTCGGAATCATCTTCGACCAAAACCTCTCCTGGAAAAATCACATCTCCCACATTAACCGCCAATCCATATTTATCCTCAGACAGTTCAACATCTCCCGCCATCTCCTCCCAGCGAAGACCCGTCAACTCCTTGTGACCTCCCTTATATTCCCCCATTTCGACTATGGTTGCTTAGTGTACGGGGGACTCCCTGGAGATCTCGAGGCCAAACTTAAACGTCTTATGAACTGTTTTATTCGTTTTATCCTCGGAATCCCCAGAGACTCCCGCATATCGCACTTCTACCACGAGTTGAACTGGCTCTTCCCTATCTATCGTCGCCAGTACTTCTTAGGCTCTTTACTCTTTCAAGTCATCCAATTTCAAAGACCCTCGTATATCTTTAAACTTCTGAAATTTAAATCGTCTGTCCACACCCGTAACACACGCTCCCGTCCTTCCGATCTTTATACTCCCTCCCACCATACATCCGCTTTTCAAAAATCCTTTGTAATCCGTGCCACCTATTTTTGGAACTCCTTACCTTTGTCTATCCGTCGTGCCTCCACTATTGATACCTTCAAGTCCCGTCTTTTTCACCACCTCTTATCCTCACAAGTCTCTCCGAACCCTTAGAAGATTCCTCTCTTTCCTCCTTATCATTCATGGCTTAATCATTTTCAATAATTATTATTATCAATTATTACTAATGATATATATACATAATTGTCAAGGCCAGACATACTAGGCCACTTGTATTTTGTAGTATTGTTCCTAAGGGACTTAAGTCCCGGGACAAGACTAAAATTTTTCATTTCATTTCATTTTTCCTCTTTCACTAGTAAATCTAGTAATTTTTTTGAAGTATATTAATATTATATCAGTAATTGTACAGATGCAACACTTTAGAGAAAAGCTTACCTTATAAGTTCCTCCATAAACTTCCAAAGAAAATCAGTTTCCTCTGAGAAAAAAAGTTCAAATAAAAGCTATAAGTATTTATATGTAGTAATTTACAATAACAATTTAATTATGTAATAATTAATGTTACAATTTATGTCTGCGCGATAGACACCCAAGGCGAGATGGCAAGTAGCGGGTGAAAAACAAAATGAATAATAATGTAAAACAAATGAAAACGAGACTTATTCTTTAGTGACGGTGAGTGATTAATCGAAGAAGGGGTGATGAGACGAATGGCGGACTGAGAAAGGAAAAGGTGGCGCATGTGTGTGGTGTGCGTGTGGGTGTGGGTGCGTGAATCGGCGAAAGAAAGGAACTCAGGTGAGCGGAAAGGGAATTGGAATGCTCCTTTAGAAGCGGATGATGCCGTTGTTGAAGCGGCAGGTGCTAGCGAGTCCACTAAGGCGCAGGTGAAATAGCCTCGTGAAGGTGATGGCGCATAGAGATGAGTCTTATTACTCACCGAGGAGTCAGTATTAATTAACTCGGTGAATAGGCGCGTATAAGGCGACACAAAATTTAAAGGCGGAATTAACTGGCTGGTAAACAGATGTTAGCTAGTCGGACGATAGAAGAAGAAAACGGCACAAACGAACTACAGAAGACAAGAGAAGTTATTTTATAGGAAGAGAAAATAAGTAATTTTAAGAGTGTGGGAAACTAAGTAAGGCGCGAACCCCTAGAGATAAAAGGCGCCGACAATCCCACCACTAAGAGAGAGAGAAGTAAAAGGGGGAAGGGGTGGGAAATATGCGGACGATGAAACACAATTTAGAAATAGCGAGGCAAAGTTAATCTTTCAAAGGTGCCGCGACCTAACAATTTCTATGCAGTAAGTACGCGAATTTTGAAAAAAAAAAAAACGTTGGAGCAGTTTTCAAATAAATCGCGAAAATATGGAAAAGAATATTTAGTAAAAGTCGCTTTTCCGGTTGTTAAATTTTGTCCCCTGGAAACCTTCGTGAGAGGATGGTACCTAAATGGAATATTAATTTTGTTCTTCAGGCAAGTTTTCATTTTTGAGAAATTTTGTGTATACAGACATGTATTTCCGGAGAGGACAGTAGTTCGAAAATACTGTCTGTATGTCAGTATCGTAATACTTTCTCTATTAAAGCAGCAATAAAAGGTAAAAGCATTTCGTTCAGGGTGACTGATTATGGAAAAACGGTCTTGATGTGTGGGTGTGTGAATAGCATAATTGCATTGCCAAGAAGTAGAACACATATAATCAGTAAGTGACTTGTAAATCTGCGTGGGCAGATTAAAAACTCTTGATGAATTTCTTGATAACTTTTAATACACAAATAATTAACTCTTAAAATACGGGGTTTATGATTCATGTAAAACTCGTTGAAGACTAGGTAACTGTTGAATGCATCTTGTTTTTCATTTGGTATCTCTTATAATACCCATTCTCCAATATGCTAAAGGTGGTAGGTTTCAAATTTCCTCTCCCTAAGCTGCGGCGATGTGAAATAGGGGTAGTTGCAAGTGAGCTACTTTTAGTTCCTTGCTAATGTGCTTCCTGTAAAAATGGGATGGTGATAAGTGGGATGGCACTAGATGAGGTAGTGTTCCAACATAATATATTGTTTTTACTTTTTCTTTCTGTCACATTTCTCTGTTCTATTTTTAATTTACCTAATTTGTGCTGGATATTGCATAAATACGTAATATAAAAGAAATTTACCGGAATTTAGTGTGATTAACTCCATTAAAGGTACATCTTCCATTCTGCTACACTTTCTTCAATTTTAGTCACTCCCTGCTAAGAGAGAGAGAGAGAGTACATGAGAAGGAGATAGGAAAGAGTGCTGTGGGACAGTAAGAGCACTAGTGATTGGAATGAAAGTAGTCCCTAACTTCAGGTCACGTATATCCCTCACTTTTTCCATTTTCTCTCGCTGGCTTTCCTCGCTTCATATCCTCCAACACTTCTTCTTATTTCCATTCATTCACCATCCCAGCTTAGTAGAATGGTATTAAGAATTATAGATAAAGGGATGAATTTACAATTAACCATTCCGAAGGGTGTAGCAAATGACCTAAAAGGTGATGGCTCTGCAAATTGAGTTTTTTTTTTCTTATCAAAAAAGAAAATAGAAAAGAAAAGTTAAAAGGAATTTGAAAAGAAAGACAAAAATTTTTTTTGATGAATTAATGTTTAAATAGGCCAGTTTTTTATGATTTATTTATAGATTTATTTTACACTATTGACTGTATGAATCTAATTAATATGAAATTACGTTTTCCAGTATTTTTTTTTTTTTAAATCATTCTGCGTTTTTTTTCACTGGTTTTGTGGCCATTCTAAGGAAAATGTACTAAAATCTTATTTTTATTTTCTCTTACTCCTAGTGTGTAGAAGTATCGCGATCGTGGCAAATATTCGAAATTCAGGTGTCTCCGGAAAAAGATGTTTTGACTTCTGAGGGAACATACGAACATACGAAAAAAATGTTTTTAGCGAATGGTGTATATATATATATAGGGGGAGAGAAAAGCAAACACAATATTTCAAAAGCAATATTTCAAAAATCGCTTCTAACTAAGCGTGTATACCCTTTAGCTACTTCCGCTCCATTTTTTAGTTCTCCCAAAAATATAAAGAAAATTGACAATAACTACAATAATTACGACTACTATATTTGGAATGATAAGCATTTCTACAGGAACCTCGAGGTCAGTTTGCAATTACTGCTATTATACTTTTCATTTTAGAAATTTATCTTGTCTGGCAATGTTTTTGGGGTTGTGTAATCCTCAATAACCAACTCTTTACTGAAGATATCTACAGGATATCAATAAAAATTCTATTGTGAGACTATCTTGGCTTCCTCAATTGTAACTTCAGTAGTTTGTCCAAGAAATCTGAGTGCAGTCCTGTCTATAAAGAATTTGATTTTTTGAGATTTCTAGCTCCTTGTGGATTTGTTCATTCCGAATTGAACCAAGGCGATTACATAATAGTTTATTATGATATACTTGCAATTTCATAATTGCAGTCTAATTAGCCCCCTCACCCCCAATCCTTTGCGTCAGTAAAGGTCTAAGTATAGATGTGACTGAAGAAGTCTGAAGCATTGCGATTTCAGTGGCGTCCATTTGTGTCAATTAAGGGACAAGTTGTCTAAAATTTTGATAGGCCTGTCCTAATTTTTATGTTATGTGTGAAGCATGGTTCTTAATTCACAAACATTTCCGCAATAGATTTTTAATCAATATAAAATAGTAAAAATTATCGTCTATTCGTTTTCTCCTGGTAAATATGAATAGTATTTGAATTTGGACATTTCAATTTAACATTGTTAATTAGTAATAAATTTTTTCGATTATAGTTTATGAATATATTTGAAACGTCCATTTTTTAAAATAAAAATATTTGATGGCTAAAAAATTTTGATTACAATTCTACAATCAATATGAAAATTTTTTCACGTTAACGTTTAAAAAAAAAGAAGGAGAATTTTCACTAAAACGTTTTAATTGAACGTCCATTGGGAGAATGGAACACTCTGAAAGCTTGGTATACTTCCTTTTTGATAATAAAAAATATTCAATTTTTTTTTCCTCTTTGATATAAAGTCTAATAAAAGCTAGATATATCAGCACTGTATTAGAAATATGATCCTCCTTAAGGCTTCCACTATTCGTTTAAAAAATTAAAAAAATAAATAAACAAAAATACCTGTACAGACCTTGATCTTTTATTAAGAAGAGTGGAAGAGATGTTGGTAAAGAACAAAAATAAAATAAATTAAAAAAAAAAAAAAAAATACAAAATACTAAAGATGAAAAAGATTTTATAAAGCTTAAAGATCAAGTATAAAGAAGCATTTCTGCTAGGGTTTACGATACAGGACAGGACGGAGAGTATATACATACAGCATCATGGACCAAATAGGTATTGTCTTTTTTATATTGATATCAGCCAGTTAATCTTGTTTTATTTCCTCTCTCTGAATCATTCATATATTTTCATTTTATTATTATTTCTACTTGTCTCCGGTTTCTCTTTTTATTTCACTTGTAAACTTCCTACATGATGAAAACACCTGTTCACAGTGAACAAGCTTCTGGGCTGGTGCATTCTTTTGGTTTTTCTTTGGGGGGCGGGGAAGGGGAGTTCTGGTTCACAAATTGGACTTTTTCTTTTAAAATTCCATTCTTAGTGATTAGATCTGCTTTATGCTTTCTTGTTTTTTTTTTTTATGCTTCAAACATTTTCTTTAAACTTTGCATATTAACTGCCAATCACTTTTATTTGGAACCACTACTTCCAACGAAATTTTTTTTTAAAAGATTTACAGAGAGATTTGCAACATTAGGATTTCGTTCAAAGTTAATTTCAGTATAAGTGCAATTTTATCACCCTAGGGTTGTCAAATTCAAGTAAACTATTGGCCATTTAATAGCTGGTAAAATTTACGAAAAATTTAAAATTGTAATCAGATTTGACAAGCTTAGAAATGAATGGAATTTTCAAGCCAGTGTGGTGGATAGTTAGATTACTGACATAAATGGATGCTTTACGATATGGCTTAAAGATCTTAGATTGTAGGATCTGTATTTGGTTAATGTTAGATCGTTTGGCAGTTCCTTTAAGTCCATGTGGGTGCCAAAAAGGGATAGTTACAGTCATTATCAAATCCTGTTATTTCTAAGCGTTGGTCAAGTAGTCTATTTTAGGAGCATTTGCATCTTTTAATCAGTTCAAGACGTTTAAGTATTGTGTGCGTGGATCCCAACTGAATCTGCTTGTCTTGATACATTCCAAGGTGCCGCACATGATCTGCTGGGGGAATAGACGAGCTATATAAGTAGGAGCAAGAGTTTTTCACTTCAGTGTAAAGACTGAGTATTTTTATTTTATTTCTGTAGGTAGATTTTCGAAGGAAAATTAAATGTATTACTACAATTCGTAGGCTTAAGAAAATCGACTGGCTTAAGAAGTTTGCTGAATAAGTTATTCTATTAATTTTCCACCAGGATTTCGTTAAACTTGTTGCATTGACTAGTCATGCCTTGAGTTTGCACTTCATACTGAAAACTCTGTGTATAGGTAAAATCTCCAGAGAAAAGTGACTGCAGGAAATGTTAGGTTTCCATAGAAAGTGCCTTTTATTGTAGTGTGTCTTGGATGACCTATGTCGCTATTTACACGCACTCCTGGAGAGAATTGACACGTTCAGACCAAATTGAGATTGAACTTCAATAGACAAAATACCAAAATACTGCACAAAATGGAAAATAAAAATTACACAACAAAACCAACGCTTTACTAAAATGCTTTTTATTAAACGCAAACTATAATAGGATCCGAAGAGAAGGATCTCAAACAGAGAGAGACACAAAATTGAGAATCTCACATTCGCTACTTAGACCAGACTAAAGTGGGAGACTATATATATATATATATACAGCTCCGCTAGCCCTACAAGAGCCTTTAGAACAGTTTACACAGCAGTTACAACGCGTCAGCACCAACTACTACCCTTCTCTACACTCAGTCTAAATCTCTCGGTACCTAATTTCTATTTACGTGTGAAGTCCTGGCTAGTTTTGTGTCTTTATTTTATTATACAATGTTCAGCACTCATTCTAGCTTATTTCTCAAAAACCCTTCCTCACTAATTTCTCCCCCTTCTAAAACGTATTAAAAGAATATTTCCAGAATTTAAATTTTTATATTTTGTAGATACTGGAGAAAATAAATTAATAAAATTGCCTACTAAATATTTGCAATTATTCAACGCTTTTTATTTATTCTCAAAGTCCCAGCTGGATGACGTCAAACTGGGTTGAAACTAATATGAAAATCTTTTGTCTGTAAAGAAAATAAAGATAACGATATTGTGTGTATTTTTGTGTATGTGTATATGATGTATGTGTGTGTGTGTGTGTGTGTGTATGCATGGAACTTGTACCTTTATGCCATCTCTGTTTCTTTCTCACTCTGTCTCCCTCTCATTCACTCTCTCTTGCTCTCTCTTACTATGTAGTAGAAATATCTGCAGTAAAATAGAAGTTCTGACCATACAGTGTATGGAATGGGAGGGTTTTTTTGTGTCCAA
Organism: Triatoma infestans; assembly: GCA_011037195.1. NCBI lineage: Eukaryota > Metazoa > Arthropoda > Insecta > Hemiptera > Reduviidae > Triatoma > Triatoma infestans. Next base: position 24,136 of record JAAEAF010005186.1, read on the forward strand.
ACGGTTTTGTGGCCACAAGCAAAGCATTGAATATTCAATCAGTATTGGTGACAGGTGTGTGTGTTGGCTTAATATATATGTGTGGTATGACGGTCTATATATATATATATATATATAAGATATATATATAATAGGTCACCTGACGCACACCCGCATAGTTCCATCCGCTCACTTTCTGTATATAATCTGCCGACTTGGTATGATGATGCTGTGTGATACCTTCTGGACTGAAGTGGAATATAAAGGTGTTTGGTGAGAAAACTTGCACTCGGAAATAGAATAGATGAAAAACTAGAAATCGAGTTTTCCTTTTGTTCTTATAAATAATATATATACATACATATATGTATATATAACCCTTTTTCCTATGAATCCCTTTTTTTCAAACATTTGCCATGCAGAGTAACTTTGAATAATATAATGGACAAATCTGAGGCAAGAAAGCACGAAAGTGGGACAGAATGAGAAAACTAGAATAAATTGAAATATGGAATAAGGTGATTTTGGAAATGGTGAATTTGTTAATTAAATTAGCGGTTTAGCGTGTGCTCAAAATATATATTGTAAAGTTAGCTTAACTTTAGTTTCCATCTACTCTACTGGGTACATGATATTCAATAGAGCAGTTTCTAGTTTCTAGTTTCTAGTAATATTTATTTATTTAAATAAAGTATATTCTTTGAAATTTCTTGTCGCCCTCACTGTATTAAAAAAAAACAAAATCTGTGTGAAACACTCACACAACTTTCTCTTACTCCAGTTCTCAAAATTATAATTGACAAATATTATAGTTTGTGTACCAAATTTAAGGGAATTCGTCGAAAACTGGAAAAAAACTTTTCAGTAAATGCGCACTTCTGGTTTACTAATTTTCTTGAAACTCGAAATTTCGGCTATCTATTTATTTCTAATTAATTTTGTTTGGATGATAGAATTGTATAATCAACTACGATAGCACTAGAGAAAAAACATAACCCCACCCCTCCTTCATAACTACCCTGAAATGAATTTTTCCAGAGAAATGTTTCAAATAAAAGTTGTAGCTCTTTGTATATGTAGTTCATATTCCAATTTTGAAGAAAATCGTCAGACCAATTTTTGAGAAAAACGCAAAAAAGTAAAAAAAACAACTTGTTAAGTAGTATTCCGGTTGTAGAATTTTGACAGATGCCATACAGAGTTACTGCAGATACTGTTAGATGCCATGGTGATACCTAAACGGAATATCAAGTTTGAACTTTCTTCGATTTTTCGTTTATGAGCTATGCTGTTCACATACATACACACACACACACACACACACACGACACGCAAAGCACCACACACACACCATTGCATAAAACAAGCTTTTTTGGACTCCGAGGAGACTTCAAAAACGGCTGTAGTTTCGGGAAAAACACGATACAAAAATTTGACACGGTTACAATACTTCCTCTTACTAGGAGTAAGAGAAAGTATAATTCTGATATAAAAACACTCACACAACTTTCTCTTACTGTTGTTAATACAATTATATAGAAAATGGCAATTTTTTTTTTAAACTTCAAATTTTGCTCAGTTTTCCTAACATACAGGTATAGAAATGAAGAGCGCGCCATTAACATAGAACCAATCTCATATAAGTAATTGAAATTCGACGTCATAAATAATTTCTTCTGAAAATAAAAATGTTAGAAATAAAGGTGACAGATTCCATATCTGTGTATTTAGTTTTATAGTATACGAATGATAGTGGTGGTTTTTGAAATAATTCCAAAAAAAATTCAAAAGTATATTCTGTAAAAATGTACTTCCGGTTAACTGATTTTTTTTTAAATTTGGAATTCCAGCAATGCTTCTAATGTATATTAATACTATATAAGTGATAGAACCATACATTTATTTGAAGTAATAAACTTTAACGTTACTGTTTTCCCAGAACTCCCTTGAAAAAAATCAATTTTCACGAAAGTAATAAGTGAAAGTGGTATATATTCATGTGTGTAGATGGTATACGAAGTTGAAAGAAAAATAATTGGAGCCAATTTCCTTTGTACGCTAACTGCAAAGATATGAACCTATCACTTTTATTTGTAACATTTGTCTGGATCGAGAAAATTGCTAACAACTGATAAAAAAACAAACAAAGAGACACAATGTAAAGTCGCACGTCTAGTTGATGGATCAAGTTTGTGCTTACTGCGATTTTACGTTGTTGAGATATTTTGTGTGTATGTTAACAACATTTGTTAAAAACATTGTTTTCATAATCAGGAGAACTTAAAAGATGTATTTTTGGTTAAAAGACAGCAATGTACACCTACATTTTTCAACACTGTTTTTTAAATGATTTAGTTTAAATTTTTTATTTTTATTTTTATTTTGTACAGGTGCGCAACAGCTGAGGTCCTTTGCACCTATTTTAATGGTAACTTATCTACGTTGCACTATTAGAAATTTAAAAACCTGATCCCTGCACTTCATTCGTACCAACTCGATTGCCCTCTAAACCTAACTGATCCATACTAGCTAATAAATGCATTCATCCAAATAAATACATTCACTCCATATAAAAGAAACCTAACTATACAAACTTATCATTCGCACCAACTTATATATATTATAGAGTAGAGTACTTGATATTCCTCTACTCCAGTTTACTCTAATCCCACTATTTACAATAAAAATATTTACATATATAAGCAACCTACTATTTTAATTCAAGAAGAGCCACTTATATATGTTGAAATAAGCCAATTTCTTTTAGATATTGCATAGTCTTGTTTACATTTTCAGAATTATCTTTCAGTGCATCCGTTAAAGAGTTAGGCATGCGTAGATTCGCTCTCATTGTTGTGTACTTAGTACATTCAACTAGTATATGCAGAATTGTCATAGATGAGTTGCAAACCTCGCATATCGGTTGTCTTTCCCCTCTGAACAGATAACTGTGAGTCAGCATCGTCGTATGCCCGATTCGCAGCCTCGCCAGCACTACTACTTCCCGGCGAGATTCTCGATATGAAGTTAACCACTTTATTGGTGCACATTTAATTTTCCTTAGTTTATTCGAGAGAGGCATGGCCTCCTTCCATTCTTTATTCCATGTAGAGAATATATGTTTAGTTTGAATTACTTTTCAATCTATCTAGTTTATTATGCACCAATATTTAATCTCTAATTATAGTTTTTTTCTCTTCTTAAATGGGCTAAAATATAAATCATTTCTCTGCCTACCAAGATTAATAGGTAGGTACTTATTCCCTCCACCGGATATATTTATGTTAGAGAACAAATATGTAAAATCATTTTATACATAATTGTACTATTAGAAATAAGAGCAAGTTTAGAATTGCAGTGTACACATCAGTTTTTTTTTTTTTTTAAAGTAATTAAGCTTTAAATTACAAAGTAAAAACTTTACAATATTATGTTTCAGTAAATTCTACTTAATCAGACAGTTTTACCGAAAGTTTTCATTTTGTTTGCTTTTCCAAAACTTTCATTATCAAGTACATGTTATTATTTGTATGACATAACAGGAAATTATGATTGGAGCCGAACTAAATCAAAGGGGACTTATAAAATATATAAAAGCCAGCTGATTTTAGTTCATGTGTTCGTAATATTATGATTTATATATACAAACTTTACAACATTATAATGAACTTCCATTTGTTGCTGATGACATATTATCAAAAGAAACTTTTGCCCAAAAATAAACGATAACGTAGATAAGTTGTTCATTAAACAAACTCTCATACTAATAAATACAGTGGGTTTAAGAAAACCTTATATAAAGTTTGTAAATGATTTCGTGAACTCAATCTCCTCTCCTCATTCAAACCTTGAATATCCTTCCGCCAGAGTGAAGTCTAATATCCTTCTTTACATAATATAATCACACCCTATCCTTCCAACAGGTTCATTATTAGCTGTCATTGCATTATTGGCCGGTATTTTTTAGCCGGCAGCAAAATAAAATAAAAACAAACAAAAAAAGCAAAATAAAGAATAAAGAATTTCTGTTTAGAAACATTTTACAAAATTCATTCACTTTCTCAATTCATTCACAATTCATTTACTTTCTCAATTTATAAAGGACAAATTTAACACAAACATGGAATTTTTACAACAGGTTTAATTGTCCTTATCCTTATCCTTAATATTAAAAGGTGAAAAAAAAAACGTACAATACTGAGAGTGGCACTTTAAAGTCAAGCCTTACGTCATAGCAATTCTAATATAAAGTTCTTTGGAAAAATATAAGTAAATAAATTTGAAGTTTTCATACTTTGGAAACTTACAATTTAATTTGGAAAATATGAAATCCATTTCTACTTACTTTAAAACAGTAAAAGCAAGCGAAAATGGTTTCAGCGAATTTTCTGTGTTAATCTAGAAGTTTCGGTTGAAATCTGACAAAAACACAGATTGCCTGGTATTTTATCCGCCGCAGCATGCATATTCATTTGGTTCCTGAATGGTTTCGGATTTTCATCCATAGTCAGAGCAAATTCACCAAGTTCGTGTAGAGAATACACTTCAACGTAATGTTCCTGTTACACTCACATTTGTTGGTTTGTTGGTTGCATATAAGTGCGAGAGGTTATATGTATTACATGTGTATGTGTGTGTGTGTGTGTGTTTAATAACAAAATTAATGACACACCTCTCTATACGTGTGAGACCGGAAGCCGGTCAGGAACCAAATGAATATGCATGCTACGACGGATAAAATACCAGATGTTATCCAGCATTGCGCACCCATCCACATATTCAACAAGATAGAGACACCGAATAGATTAGATTAGATTATTTATTTATTTAAAAATTTAATATAGATTTTTTTTTTTTAATTTAAGGCGCGTCAACATCTATGGCCATTGGCACCCGGAGCCTTCTCAGTGCACTGCTGGCCTCCGGACAGTGTTCTCTCGTTACAGACAACACTGTCCATCACCGAGCAGTGAGCTGTAGAGGCTCCTAGGAAGAAAAAAATCTAAGGTAGCACAGCTGGACTCGAACCCGGATCCTTCGCGTGGGAGTCCAGTGCGCTAACCACTTAGCTATTCCCTTCCCTTAACATACATATTTACAGATTGACATTGAAGTTCCAATGTATAAACGTTACACCCTTCAGCACAAATGGTTTTGACATATTATTAATGGGGATTTACATTTCAGGGAAAAGGAAGGAAAAACCTGCAGCTCAGGTGGAAGAGTTAATTAAGGATACTTCTGATTCTCTTGTATCTGTTTATAATTGTTCTATCTTAGTTACCTATTTCGCTGCAAAGATGGTTTGTGTGGCAGTCTAAGCATGATAGTGGTTTTAGTAGTCTATTTTTGATGTAGCTGTGTACAGTTTCTGTTGAAGTTGTATCGTCTAAGTGGATAACTTTAGTGTAGCGTGGTGAGTCAGTCGCAAGTCTGAAGCATTACTTCTATATAGTCTGTAATTTTTTAATATTACTGGCACAGATTGGGGTTCAGACAGGGAAAGCATATAGCAACATCGGCTTGATTACGGTGTCATAGAGTAAAAGTTTGTTACGTACAATATTTTGGAGTCACGGGAGAGTAGGGGAAAGAGTAGTCTGATGCCCAACTTTTTCCTGAGTTCACTTTATCCTTTACGTGAGTGATAAAGTTCAGTCTGCTATCTAGAGTTATTCCGAGATATAACTCTGTTTGTCCATGGTATAATGGTGTTGTTATATTTTGCGAGTTTGTTGATTATGGGTCTGCGTTTAGTAAAAAGTATGGCGTCGGTATTGTCGTGGTTAATTTTTATTTTCCATTTGATACAATATTTTGTTATTTTGTCTATTGAAGTTGTAAGTCTGTTGGTGATCGGGTCAATTCTCCATGAGTGCGTGTAAATAGCGGCATCGTCACCATAGAGGGCTAAGTTGACGTGGGCAAAGTTTAGGGGAAGGATTTATATCACAGACATAAAAATACCCGCACTTCCGCACACAACCGAAAGAGTAGCAATATTTATATTTATAAAAATAATAATCTGATATGAAATACTCACACGACTTTCTTTCTCTCCTAATAGGATAATTATATATAACTGACCACTTGTCTGTAAACTCAAACTTTACAATTTGTCCTAACATAGTGGTAGTGGGTGAAATATATTTGGTGTACTGTTGTTGAGTGTTTGTAGTAGTAGTTGGTTAGCACGAGCGGTTTAGTAAAAGGGCTTGTGTTTGTATATATGTTTAAGAGAGAAGTAATAAGAATAATTAAGAAAACACTGGTAGATTAAATTAAATATATTCTTTAAAGATATTTAAATGCTATTCTATAACACAGCAATATGCTTATTAATTTACTGAAATTAGTTGGAATAAACTCTTATGTTATAACTTAAACTGCCACTGATTCTAAGAGCGCGAAAAACAAGTGTACTGCTTGAATGTCTGCTTTAGACTGTGTTGGAGGAATGTCTTCTAATTGTTCGTTCTAATCTTCTCAAATAATGCTGGTATGTCTGGAGGGAGTTTTATTGTTTTACCCTAACTGTTTCTTGCTCTTTGTCTCTTGTTTGCATTGACGTAGATTGTCATACCTGGATCTATCCCATCACTAAAATACACTGAACTAGCTAATTTCCACAAAATTATTTTACTAAACTATTTTCCAAAACTATTATTTTTCAATTTCGTTCTTCCACTACATGGGGAATAAATACTAACCAAATTTATAGGCAGAGAAGTAATCGATTATAAATTATGGCCCAGTAGATCGTTCTAAAAACACTGAACCAACATACATTTAAAATTTGAAATTACCGCCATAAATTCCGCACAACTAACCAAAAAATAATTAGTTTATATCTGTAAAGATTAAAGGAAATGGATGATTGCTATAGGGAATTAATTAGATTTAAAAAATACCAAGTTTAACTTTGCAGAATGGAATTTATTTTTATTCGTTTTTCTCGACAACGGCATCAAAGAATTTTCTTTTTACTTTTGTATGAATTATTTATGGAAGTGTGTGGGAACTAAGCTTTAAGCTTCCCTATATAATTTCAGTAAATGTACAACTGAATAATGGTTTTGCATTACGCGAATATTTTCAACTGAGCTCCTATGGACATTCCTTCAATCTCGTTATACGACTTTTAACGTTTTACGACCTCGTATTAACAAACTTTATAAGTGACCATCACTTTTACTTGAAACTATTTTCAAGGGTTCTGGAGTGTTATGACTTTGTCCTTGGCTTCTGAACAGTTCAATAGATGTAGATTGTTCCAATTCAACTGCCTACATAAATATTAAGGGCAACTAAATTTGTGACAAAAAAATTTTAATTTGAAGAAAATTGGTCAACTGAATTTTGAGGTAAGCATTTAAAAGGAAAGTTTTGTGATTTTTCCACACCGGATATTTATCATAATTGCAAACGTGCCAGAGTATTGAAAATGAGTTATCCCCGGAAATACATGTTTTGGGTCCCCTGAAACCGAAAAAAAAAATGTTTAATTAGAAGTATTGATAGAATCTGGAAGTGCAGTTTTACAGAATAGGTTTCTCTGTTTATGTGAATTTTTTCAAAAACAGTTCAACGGCTTTCTTTAAGCTTGCAATGCTCTTTCTGCATAACTAGAAACGTAAAATTTTTATTTGAAACATTAAAAAAGGGATTTTAGAAGGGGATTGAAGATCAGTTAGTTTAAATTTAAATTTACACAAGCTTTCTTGGTTTCGACAAATAGCGGTTCGCATAAGTCCGCTCAGGTTTACAAGAAAAATTCCCACCTCTATTTTTATGGCCACTCTAACTAAATCGAGTGTGAAAGAGTTACTTACCACCGCTTAAATATCATTTAAACTTCTAGGCAATGAACAAAAGTTTGTAACCGTTCGATGACCAATAAACAAAAGTAGAATTAGAAATCTAAAATATCTTACAGTTCTACCAACCCACTTTAATTATGAAAAAAAAATTTTATAATTGCAATTTGTGGAATGCGTAAGAGAAAGTCACGTGATTGTTTTAAAATAAATTTTCTTTCTTTTTAATTTAATTTTGAGTAAAATCTAGCAGCTGAAGTGGAAAATCTAGGCAACTATCCGGACCATATATTTACAAACTTAGATAGGTACTTATAAACTTAGCTTATGAAATTCCCAAGAGCCTAATCATTCGTTTTACCCAGTTTAGTATTGTGATAACTAGCATGGTAATAGATGATAAATTTATATCTTTGTGTTTATCTTAAGTAAGAGGGAAGAATTTCCTTTCACTGGAATGGAGATGGAGAGGAGAAACATGACATCCTGAGCATGACCGAGGATTAAAATAACACTATCTATTATGTTAAGTTAATGTAAACTAACACAAGTTGTGACAAAGTTACATCCTTTAGTCGCTTGTACAGTACAAAACTTTATCTTAACAACATGCCCGAGCTCCCCACCACCACAGTTTTCTGCGGTCCTACATAATATGTCGTCGTTATCAGAATTCAAATTGATGATTTTTTTTTTTTTTTTATATAAAATGAAAAATCTGGATTTCAAAACACACGAAAAAGATTTTCTTTTAATATAATTATCAAATTCTAGTTGGCGGGAAACAGCAAAGTTTTATTTTGTTTATTTTTTTAGGACATGTGATCTATCTGATTGTGACCAAATTGTAGCCCATTATGATCCGTGATTTTCTTTAAACTTCTTATACTATCAACACAAGTAAATACCTATCACTTTTATTTAAAACATTTTCTATGGAAAATTGATTTTTTGGGGGACTTCTGGGGGAACAGTGGCGTTATACTTTTCTTTAAAGTACCATTTCAGTATAACTTACTATGGTTTCTTAATCTTAATTAATTAATTCTCAACTTAATTCCCTTACCAGTGGTCAACGTTGCTCGCTATCTTGGGCTTTACTTAGACCGAAGACTTGCATGGAATCTTCATATACGACTTGAAAGAATAGAACTAAACAGACGCTTTCGACAACTTAAAAGACTAATTTATACATCTGTTTTAAAGCCTATCTGGGCGTACGGGATAGCACTATGGGGTTCAACCAAACGCTCAAATCTCCAAAGACTCTAATCTCTACAATCCAGAATCCTCCGTAACATTGTAAACGCTCCTTTTTACGTCTCCAATCGAACCATACATACTTGATCTTAATATACCGTTAATTGGTCAAGTCGCCCAAACCTGTTACAGGAAATTCCATATTAACCCACAGACTCACACAAACCCTTTAATTCAACACCTGTCTTCCCGAACACTTCTTAATTACCCTCGTAGAGGTCTTAAAAGACAATGCCTCGTGATCTCCTCTCAAGAGAAGAGAGTCAATAATAGTGGTTTTGTATAGTTTTGGAGTGTTACCATTGGGTAGCTTCTCCACTCATTTTGTATGTATGTTCTTTGTATGAGTGTTACTTATAGCGCTATTGCGCTGATTGTAGCATGAATAAAGATTAAAAAAAAAAAAAAAATAGTTTCTACCACTTACACAATATTAATACCACATTATAAGCATTGATAGTTTTGCAAATTTTAGGTAAATCGATCAATCCCGGAAGTACGATCTTACAGAATACGTTTTTTGAGTCATTTGGCATTTCCTCGAAAACGGTGAAGTACAATGATCCACTGAAAACTTGATATCGAAAATTTGAGACCATCGCAATACATCCTCTTTACTAGCAGTAAGTGAAAGTACAAATGTGGAGAAAAGTGTGTTGAAGTAGTAAAGGGTTGTAAGATTTATAGGTTAACCATAATTACAATTAGGATATTCAATCCGACAGTGCTTTTAAAATGTTTCCTGAAAATTGTAAGTATCCTCGGATAATTGCTGTGTGAATTCGGATATAATATACATTTTGGATTTCGTTTTTAGTTCGGAGTTTTGGTGTTCGTAATCGTTGTTAACAGGTGCTTCTTCATAACAAACTAGGAACAAAATTCTTTAAATTAGGAATGTTTGCTGCATAGTTTTAAATAAAGTATCACCTTTTTTTTTTTTAAACATTTTTCTAGCGGAAAAATTAATTAATTTAATTTTTTTTTTAAATTAATTTTAGCGGAGTATTGGATGGAGAGGGAGGTGGTCTGTCAGTTAGTATAAATTTAAATTTGCACGAAGAAATTGTTGGCTTTGATATAGAGCGCTCCACATACGACTGTTCAGGTATACAAGTAAAATCTCTAATTACCATTTTTATGGGCAGCCCAAATAACGAAACTTGTGACGTTACAATTTTCAAGAAAATTTCTTGACCTAATTGTTTTAATTAGAGCAAGCTATTTCATATCAGATTACTTTCTCTCACACCTGTTTTACAATGAATTAGGCATTCAATACATATATACACCCATTGATAATAACTCAAAGTTTGAATATGATCGCAGTAATCCCACTTACAGCTTGACAGGAAGTAACAACACAAAAAAGAAGTTATAGTAACTTGAAATTATAGCTGTAATTAGTATCAGTAATTAGTAACAGAGTGTTTAATTAATTTACATTTTTCTTTCAATTATCGTAGTATGTCTGTAGAGGTGGCTTTAAAATGCTATAAAGATTGATTTGGGGGACAAATATATCTGATCTGCAATCAACTTAAAATAAAAAAAAAAACTTAATCACGCCGCACTTTTATTTGAAATGAAATCTCCTGGTGATATATACATACATATATCTTATTAAAAAAAAAAGATAGATTATTTGTGGAAATTTTCTTTTCCTCTCAATCTTCCGGCAATGAGAATGATTTATAAGTGCTATCCGCTTGGAAGGGAAGAAGATATATTGAAAATTTGTGCCCTGGAATGTTCTTCTCCTCATTCTTAGAAGTTTGTAATTGTTCTTGGAATGTTAGTTTTACAATGTTATAGAATTGGCAATTGATAATTGCTATTCCTCCAAAAGAAATAGCCTGACCATCAATGCTAATATAAACTAAGTTATAAATGGCGATATAATTCCACTATAACAAATTTTCTTACATACTTCCGCAAAGATAATCGATGACGATCTCTTGAGAAGCTTTTATTGTTAGATGTAATCAGTGTTACTTATTCATCATAGATTTTTATAACTATATTTGCTTTTGTGCTTCATCCTATCCTTTAATTAGTTAATAAAGAACCTACCAGAAAAAAAAAAGTGGTGTGAAACACTCACACGACTTTCTCTGACTGCAGTTCACACAGATTGACAAATTTTCCTCAATCTTATCATTTTTACTAAATATGTGTTTGTCTTCAATTTTATCTCAATGGGAGAATCTAAATTTAATAAAATGACTTTTCTTTATTTTTTTTGAGGGATACATAACCTCCTCCCCCCCACAAAACTTCTTTAAATAAAACTTTCTCGGGTAAAAAGTTTCCAATAAAAGTGAAAAGTCTCTGTATTCATAGTTAATGTAATAAATTCAATGAAATCCGTCGGTGTTTTGATGAAGAAAATTACAAAAAACCGGAATACTTGTTTGTTCAGTAAAAATTCACTTCCTGTCCACCATTTCTTTAAAAACTCAGAAATTTGGCAACATATTTAATTACAGTTATTATTATATAGATGATAGAATTGTATAATAAACTATAATAGTAATTTATAGGAAAACATAACCCCACCTCTTCTCCAAAGGTCGCCTTAGACGACTTTTGCCAGAAAAATGTTTTAAATAAAAGTTGTAGATCTTTATAATTGAAGTTTTAAGAAATCGTTGGAGCCATTTTCCAAAAAAAAAATTGCAAATAAGTAAAAAAAAAACAAAAAATACTCCCCAGTGTATTACTTCCGGTTGATCTATTTAACCTTGTTGACAGGTCCCATGATAGCACTTAAACAAAATATCAACTTTGAATTTTCTACGATTTTCCGTTTTTGAGTTATGCTCAATATACAAAGAGACCAATTTTTAAAAAAAACACTTTTTCGTGCTCAGAGGACTTTGAAACCTGTATATCCACTGAAAACTTGATATCGAAAATTTTACACCATCGCAATACATCCTCTTTACTAGCAGTAAGTGAAAGTACAAAGCGTGGAGAAAAGCGTGTTGAAGTAGTAAAGGGTTGTATGATTTATAGGTTAACCATAATTACAATTAGGATATTCAATCCGACAGTGCTTTTAAAATGTTTCCTGAAAATTGTAAGTATCCTCGGATAATTGCCGTGTGAATTCAGATGTAATATACATTTTGGATTTCGTTTTTAGTTTGGAGTTTTGGTGTTCGTAATCGTTGTTAACAGATGCTTCTCATAACAGACCTGGATGATGAATGTTTTGTAGTGATTAAAAAAGCCAAGTTCACTGCGATCTGAGTACTGTTTTGTCTCCCTCAAGTGTTAGTGTTTCTCCTCAGAATGTAGTCTTCAGTAAAGAACAATGTGTGTATCTGTGATAGCAGAGCGAAAATTCGCCTGTGAGCTTGCACACAACATTAACAACCTTTGCAGACAGTATTTGTATTCAGTGCAAGTGTTGATTTTGTTGTCAGCATTGAAATATCCATAGAGATGCGAAGATCCTGAAGAAATGGCTGGTCCATTTCCCCCACTACCGTATTCAAGTTAAAGTTGCCACACCTCTTTGTTTGCAGACTGTTGACGAACAATGCAGCGAAATACTCTCGCAAATTGATTTTATTATTATTCCCATTTTTTGTTCAAATTGTCTAGGATAAAAACTAAATTTTTTTTATGAGAAAGGAAGAAGTTATAAATGTGGATGTAGTGTAAAGGCCTATTTTGACAATTTGCCAAAAATACTGTACAATAAATATCTACTGGTTCTTGTACAGAAAAAAAATAAAAATAAATAACAAGGTAATAAATTAAATTCACTTTTTGTTTATTCCTACATTTATCTACTACTACAATAAAAAACTATTAATGGCTGAACCACTAAAAGATACAAAATTAGCCGGAAAATTATTTATTTTTTCAATAAGCTATTTATATATTGTTTTCTACGCAAATATAACTGAAAAATTTTAAATAGCTTGGTGCGTGAGTTATAATCAACGACCGTATGATCTCTTAGAAGTATACGTAGGAGCTCTTAACATATTTGCTCTTACATTGTTAAATCATTTGAAGAAAAGTATATGCTCCAATTTATGGAGGAAAAATATATTGCAAGCATGAAAAGCACAGCTTCAAGGACTGGGACTAAGTGAAAGTAAGGTTGTAGGGGTAGTTATTAAGATCATATTAGGATCAGATCTTATACATCGTATAATGGGAGAGTAAGATGGAGAGAATTTAGGTCTAGTTGATGAAATGTGAAAACTTTGTTAACACTGGTTAACAAATATATATTAATAAAGAGACACAGTTTGCCTAGACTTTACAATAGAGAATGGTTAAGGTAGAGTGGTATGAGACTGACACGTAGTGACTGGCGAGATTTGAACGCTAGTCAACTAAATATTTCTGGACTGTCCGTTGCTGTATTTATTTGGTTTCTCCCACTCCAGTCCGAGAGAGTGGTTGGGATGGTTTCTCTTTTCTCTACTCTCTTTAGTTGCTGTTACAAACGCAACAATTCCACATTTCAATTTTGTAAGAAAAATATAAAATTCAGGAGAAAGTTTTAACGTATTTTATGAGAATGTAATTTCCGGTATTGTAAACTTTGCCTCGAAGCACCTCAATGGGGGATGAATGAAAACGGGCAAAATTTGAAAGCAAGTAGACCACCGTTTTGTAAGGATTCGAAGCATTTAAATGAATAATTGCAAATAATGTATATTTGATGAATTTCATGTAGTGTATTTGTATTTTCTTATTATTAGGATGCTTGTTATTTTCTCTTATTCTTCGTAAGAGGAAGTATTGTACTCGAGTCAAATTTTTGAAATTAAGGTTTCCCCGGAATTACATGTTTTGAGGTTTCCTGAGCATGATAACATTGTTTTTAGCATATGGTATTGTGTGTGTGTTGTGTGTGTGTGTGTGTGTTGCATGTGTGTGTGTGTGTGTGTGTGTGTGTGTGTGTTTGTGCCTCACGATCTGGTCTTTGTGTTCGTATCTGAAAGACGAAAAGTCGCAGGAAGTTCAAACTTGGTGTTCCGTTTAGTTACTACTACCGCCTCTAACCCGAAGATTTCGAGCAAAACACATCAACCGGAAGTACGGCTTTACTGAATTTTTTTTGGTAGTTTTTTGCTATTTTCTCGAAAACGGGTCCAACAATTTTCTTATCTGCACACTTAGATACCTATTACATTTATCTGAAACATTTCCCGGGAAAATGGACTTTTTAAGGGTTTTTGTGTAACATTAGCGTTAAGTTATACTCTAAAGTACATTTCAGTATAATGAGGCAGAGGATTCTGCCTCCAAGGTAGGAGGGGGGTATAATTTCTATTTTCTACAATTCTCAAATAAGAAGCACAATTTTTTTTCTGAGTGGAGGTCTTGTTAATATAAAATGCTGCAAGCAATGAAAAATTTTGAAAATAATTTTGGGGGCCCATTTCGGGGGGTTCTTGACAAAATCATGTGTTCTCAAAAAATGCTAATATCTCTGCCAATTTTATAGCTAGGGACCTGAATTTTTTACCATTAGGTTCCTAGAGAACTAGTTTGTAAATCTGTCAGATGGATTTTTCATACCTTTACAGGTCTTTTCCCTATCATCATTCAAAAATTAGCATATAAAAAATGCATACCTTTAATATGCATTTCATTTTTTAAAAACAAAACTAGAAGTTCTATTAAAAATCCATCAGGCAGAAATGTAACAAGTACATCCAAGTATACACAGTCAAAATTTCATGCAGATCTGTCTAATAGATTAAATGTTATCACAAATTAACCTATTACCAAATTAACAATGAACATGCGGGAAAAAAGAAGTTACGGTAAATCGCAGTTGAAGTTTACCATGTGTTTTTGACATGCAACTTACCATATAATTATTAAAATTGCCCTGGTCCATAAGATTCTCCTTCCTCTTGCCTTCTTCTGTGTTCTGCAAGCAGTTTTGCCTGTTTCACCTTCTGCCTGTAAGAGTTGTATGCTGCCATCCGCTGTTTCTTCCTTCGGATTTTTGCTCTAGCGTCTTGCAGCTGAGCCACTGCCATGGACTGCCTTCCTAGTGAGATTCCTAGGTGGTGATGCCTGGTGAATTCTGATGTTCTGAATTCAAAATTATAACGGGATACTGCCATGCACACTGCTAAGTCAATTCTCCTTCTGGTCACAAATGTTGTCTTCGGACAATGTTCCCAAATCATGTGATGAATGGATTCATTTGCATTCTGAGTCCTACCCATCAAACATCTCTCTAATAGTGAATCTGCAGCCAGTCTTTGAAACACAGGTATGATTTTTTTTATTACTGTTTCAGATAGGGCAGTTGACATAGTTTTGTCACTATGTGGTTCTGGTTTTCTTTCCTCCGCTAAGGCTCGGTTATAAAAACACCAATTCCTATTCCCACCGGGTTGAGAAATTCCAATGGGGCATTTATTATGACGTGGAACCTCATCAGTAGAACGGCAGTGGTCCAAGATGGCATAGATTGCTGTCTTCATAGATTTCTTGTCTCCAACATTGTCCTTTATTGCATTTCTATAATATCTGGAAATTCTGTCGATCTTTGGAATTGTTAGAGTGCGAGGGCCTTTTCCTCCTAAGTCCTCCTGCATTTAGCAGCCATCTAACGGCAAATATCTGTACTACATACTGACCTGTAGTCTGCCATCTGTTGTCAGCATGAAAACGTCAGTATAGGGAAGCAAAAATGCTGAATTACAGAAAATACACTGTGAACTTTCGTCTAAAGGAGAAAGGGACGTGACGCGTAGAAAATTTAAATGCGCAGCACCTTACGCGGACCTTTAAAAATGGCGTCTTTCGTGACGCTAGGCCCATGGGGGTGATAGAATTTAATTAAGGACACTTCTAGCTATGATTTTAAGCCAAAATATTTTACTGCCATGTTTGGTCATTTCAGCTCATTTTTATACCCTCCTCCTACCTTTATTAATATATATTAGAAATATTGCTAGAATTCAAGATTTGAGGAAAATCCATTAACCGGAAGTGCGATTTTACAGAATAGTTTTTTTGAATTTTCTCGAGAACGACTATAACGAATATCTTTAAACTTGGAATAGTAACTGCGCAGATATAAACCATCTCTTTTATTTGTAACATTTTTCTGAAATAATATTGTTTGTAGATTGTTCTGAGGAATCTGAGACTTTAAACTGCAAATGTGTTTATTACGAATTATTGGTGTCCTCTACGATATAATCTTTCTCTACACCTCTGTTGGTAGATTGGAAACTTGCCCCCCCCCCCCCCCACCAACTGTACATTTATGTTAGGACATATAAACAAAATTTGAAATTTAAATAAAATTTGTCATTTTATAATATAATAATATCTGCATTAAGAGGTGACTCAAGTTTTGGGACATAAATATTGGTACATATTACATGGAAGTAATGAGATATTAAGTTGATTCTGAACGCAACACATATAGGCTACGCCGGTTTAGTATAAACCTGTAATTCTCTTTAAAAAAAAAATCCTGGTGTTCAGAAGAAGCATTTTCCACACCGCCCGTCATACTTATTGAATTTATGTCTGTCAATACGAATTTCTTACTTAATTTGTTATATACAGATTTTTAGGCAAAGTTTCCTTACAGAAACCAGATCTTCCCTTACTTAGAACTAACGCTGGCTTGTTTCTAGGAACGATGGCATTAAGGCCTCTTTTTAATTTATTTTAACAGGAAAATGTAACGGTGAGGATCAGAGTTCAATACCGTTAAAACAGGCTTTTTCAATGGAATCGTTGAAACAAATATAGATCAACATTTTCTTCCAAAATTTACATATCCAGTTTAGTCCGGAACAATGAAGCTCCCTCTGGGCGATTGAAATGATGCTCCTTAGAAAAGAGATTGGAAAAACTAAAAGAAAGAAAGAGTGAAAAATATTATCAATATATTGAATCTCCTTCCAACACCAGCCTCTAAAGGAACAGAACGGAATAGGTATAGAAGCGTAGAACATCTCTTACGAAAGAAAATCTCTGATCGAATTGCCACGTAAACGTATACAAGCTAAATGGGGATTCTGGAAGAAGTGGGATATTTAGATTACATGGGTGTGATAATGTTAAAGAAGCGTTTATCTGGGAAAAGATGACTGAAACAACGACTGGTGTATGATTCAAATAATTGAGTCAAGAATACTTTTTGACGATGCGTTAACTTGTAATGAAAAAAAAATTATATTCTTATCAACATCTTGGACACGTCAGAGATCGTTACAAGTAAAGTCCTACTGTAAAAATAAGAATTATTTTATTAACAAAAATCAATTTTTAAAGTAGGATAAAAAGTAAATTTATATAACATGTTAATTAATTGGTTTAAATGTGAAAAAAAGCTAACTATTCAAAAGAATATAAAAAATTATAACTCAAAGCTAAGAAGATGTCAGCATTATGAAAATTGATAGGACTAATAATATTGAAATTAGTAATTTATCTTAATTCATTGATAATTTATGTTTAATTTCAGATTACAAATAATCTATCCAACTTGTAATTTAGATATTCCAACTTCCATAAACATAATCCCAAATGCCCCAAAGGTTTTCCAACGATTACACAGGAACATAACTGAAGTTTGCCAACTTTACAAGTAGGTTGTTATATACACATTCCAATAAATTAGAATTTACTTTTTAAACTCACCCCCAGGGCTACCAAAACTATAAGCAAAGATTAATGCAAAGTGTATATGTATATACATAATTGAACAGGACTGAATTAATGGTAAAGCGGTTAAATTATTTCTGTTTATCTATACTAACACAGACACTAAATACTGCTCTTTAATCTTGGAGAAGTGTTATTTCAATCAAAAATCTTTTTATACTGTGTGAAATAAATACAAATTCTTATAAAAAAATCAATCACCCCAAGGAAAATTTTTCAAATAAAAGTATCAGAGTTTTTAAAAAAATCCGTGAAGCAGTTTTCAAGAAAATCAGAAAAACTAAAAAGCCATTCACAGTGTAACTGTCACACTTCCGGGTTAATGGACTTTACACGAAAACCTAGTGCCTGATGCGGTGGTAATATGTAAAGAGAATAGCGAGTTTGAGAACTCTGTGATTATTCGTTTTTGAAATATTTTGTTCACACACACACATAGACCATTTGCAAAAAACATTTTTGCGAATTAAGGGAACCTCAAGGCATGTACTTCCGGTGCGAACTCAATTTCGAAAATTTGACACAATAGCAATAATTCCCCTTATCTGAAATAAGAGGATGTAAAAAAAAATAAAATAAACATACTACGGATAAAATCCCCTATTTCTATTACTTTCTCTTACTTGTTGAATTTCTGGTGGATATTACCTTCATGATTTTAGGCACCCTGAATGAGAAAATGTGAGAACCGCGTAAGAGAAAGTTAGATGAATGTTTCAGACCAGATTTTCTTCTCATTTTTTTTTTTTTACATTTATTGTTTTAAACTATCTTTAAGTGACAAATAAAAAAAAAAAAAGGGTGAAAGTAATTCAGTAAAAGTTTTCCATTTCAATTGAACAACTTTACGGAAAAACAAAACCCAGCTCACTCTTAAGTAATTTCATTAAGATTTCATTCTCCCTTCCCACCACCCGCCCCCAGTCCAGTACAATAATTTCTTTCTTATCACTATTGTAAAGCTGATTTAGTAAGTAATAAAGCTGCTTAAATGTAATTGAAAAAACTGTCAGGAGAAAAGTCTTTTTAAGTACCTAAATGATGAAAAGGAAACTGTGATATTTTCTAACCCATACCTCCGGTCGTTCTGGGTCGTCATTTCCTCCAAATAACAGAATATGACTTTTCCGTTATAACTATCTCTTTCTCATTTTATTTATATTTTTTATATATATATATATATCAATAATTCATTTTTATACTCTCTTGTTCCAGATTATACTTTTCTTTGTTCTGTTCTATTTATATATTACTTTATCTTTTACTTTTAATAAGTTTGCGGTCATGTTTTAATATTGGCTATTGTTTGTAGAAAATATTGAATCTGATGAAGACAAAGAGTTGAATGAAATGAAAAAAATTTTCCACACAGTAGCTTCAAAACAAATTAAAAAGTACGCAAGACTTGTTTTTTAGAAAAACAAAAAAAGGTTATGAGTAATTAAAAACACTTTCTCGTAATTTTAGACAATAGGGATTTTAGTGTTACGTATAAATTAATATTTTTAATTTCCATCCAACATAATTCTGCGTATTTTTTTTTTAAATTATTAATAAATAAGAAGGAGACCATCTGCTGACAAGTTGGGGAGTTTTTTTTTCATATAATTTTTTAATATGAAGTAAAAAAAGTCTGGCGAATAAAAGTCAGAAAAGGAAACGTCTGGAAGTTCTATAAAAGGTGGAGAAACATCCCCTCACCTGGTCCTAGACGTGACCTTTCATTAGTGTCCCTCTAATTTAAAAAAAAAAAATTATGATTTTTTAAAAGCAGATATGCTTAGTATTTTATTTTGAATAATTTATGTTTTATTCATCTACATCATAAAAGTAAAAATTAAAGAAAATATTTTTAAAAAATCTGGTTGTGAAAAACTCATACGACACTCTCTTTTTTTGTGGAAGATTTAAATCAAGAAATTCCCTTAAAAATTGCAAAGTTACAACGTTTCGTTCGGCTGGCCATAAAAATGGGTGGTGGAGATTTTAATTGTAACTGAGCGGCACCTGTGTCAAACCCTCTAAAATCAAGTTTCTTTTATTTTTCAGAAAAATGTTTCAAATAAAAGTGATACTTTTTTTATCTATGCAACAATCAATCGAAGTGTCAAAAAAATCCTAGTAAAGGTTTTCGAAAAAGGTCCAAAAAACTTGAAAAAAAAAAAAAAAAAAAAAAACTTCATCAGCAAAATCGCACTTTCAGGTTAACCGATTTTCTTCTCAAATTTGGAATTTGTTTATATGAGTACACAAAATATTTTAAAAACGAAAAGTCGCAGGAAGGAAGTTCAAACTTTGTATTCCGTTTATCTACTACTATCGCATCTGACAGGAAGGATTCGGGCAAAATCCATCGATCGGAGAATGTGACTTTAATAAAATTCTTTCTTCAGTATCTCATAAAGAACTCGAACGATTTTCTTCAAGATTCGTATACATACATAAATATTTACCATATTTCTACTTTCTCTTACTCCTAGTAAGAAGAGGAAGTATTGTAACCGTGTCAAATTTTCGATATCGAGTTTTCACCGGAAATATCCGTTTTGAGATCCCCTGAGTCCAAAAAAATGGTTTTTAGCAAATGGTATGTGTGTGTGTATGTATGTGTGTGTGTGTGTGTGTGTGTGTTTCTGTATGAATGTGAACAACATACCTCAAAAACGAACAACTATAGAGAGTTGAAACTTGATATTCCGTTTAGGTATCACCATGGGATCTGACAGTAGATTATCTGTCAAAATTCTTCAACCGGAAGTACTACTTTACTAGTTTTCTTTTTTACTTTTTTGCGTTTTTCTCAAAAATGTCTCAGATGATTTTCTTGAAACTTCGTATATAAACTAAACATACAAAGATCTACATCTTTTACTTAATACATTTCTCTGCTAAAATTCATTTAAGGGCACTTTTTGGAGGAGAGGTGGGGTTATGTTTTTTTCTAAAGTGCTATCATAGTTGATTGCATACAATTCTATCTAAACAAAATTAATTAGAAGTATCTGTTGGTTGGCTGATCGGCCGAAGAGTATCATAAGAAAACATCAAAAATTTTCTCTCAAGTGTTTTTTATTAGTAACCCGACGTTTCGACAAACATTGTTTGTCTTCTTCAGGGGCTATCTACAGTAATGAAAAACCTATTTATTGTATGAAAACCAAAACTAATATTGTAATGGAAAACAGATAGTGTAGAAAAAATTATAGAAATGTTACAGACCTTAGATTGAAAAATTTGTATGTTCTATCATTACATGTTTAATTACTACTGTGGTGTGTGTGTACTACCAGTGAAAGGTTGAGAAAGTACGCAGAGGAATGTAGTTGCGGGGGGGAAAGTAACGTTAGGAATTTTTGGAGTGAAGGAAGAAGTAGGACAAATATAATAAACATGTATATTTATATATATATATATATATATGTGTAATTTTTACTTAAAATTTTTTAATCGATGAGGAATTTGAGCTAATTAGAATATGGATCGGATTATAGGGATAAGTTTGATGAATAGATAGGAGGAACAAGGAATTAGCAGGGGAAATATGTAGGGTGATGGCACTAAGGGCTGGGTGGATGCAATTATGTCTACTTAATGGAATGGAGGATGTTGTTGTAGAGTGATGTCTTTTTTGTGGTCTATGGGATTGGGTTGTAGGTGGATATGTATTGATTCTGCAAGGAGGCGTTTTGTGAGATTAGGTTGTGTTGTTAAAATGGATGGGTTTTGCAGGTCAAAGGAATGCTTTAGGGATAATGCATGTTTGGAAAGTGCTGTGCTGTCTATCTTTTTGGAGGTGATGTCATATTTGTGTTGTTTTAGTCTTTTGTGTGAGTATTGTGAGCTCTCTCCTACATACGTGGCATTGCAAAGTGGTGTAGTGCATTTGATGTTGTATACCGTATGGGTTTTGTTGAGTTTAGGGATAGGATCTTTTAGTTTGGTATATAGTTTGGAAAGTTTATTAGTGGTGGTGAAGCCTGTGATGAGATTGGGGATATGTTTTTTGAGGGATTTGTTTATTTTTTGGGGGAGAGAGTGGATATGTGTAAGAGATCTGTGGATAGGTACATTCGTGGGTTGATGGAATTACTAGTGTGTGGTGTGTGTAATGCTGGTGTCAATGCTTTTTTGATTATATTGTTTATAATGTGTGAAGGGTAACCATTAGAGGACAGGATTTTCCTAGCTTTTTTGATGTTTTCATTGTGAAAGGTGGGATGGGAGAGAGAAAGGGCACGGTTCACTAAATTTTTTGCAGGTTGACTTTTTGGTGGAAAGGGCGGTCAGATAAGTAGTGAAGAAGACGTCCTGAGTAAGTCGGTTTCGTGTATCAGTTATAAGTTAAAGTGTTATAACACCACAGTAGTAATTAAACATGTAATTGATAGAACATGCAAATTTTTCAATCTAAGGTCTGTAACATTTCTATAATTTTTTCTACACTATCTGTTTTCCATTACAATATTAGTTTTGGTTTTCATACAATAAATAGGTTTTTCATTACACTATTTGTTTTCCATTAAATTTTTTTTATTGTTCTGTTGCCATAATTTTTGTGTTTGTTGTTAATGATAGCTAGTGTTTTATGTATATTTTGTTTCCTTTGTAGATAGCCCCTGAAGAAGACAAACAATGTTTGTCGAAACGTCGGGTTACTAATAAAAAACACTTGAAAGAAAATTTTTGGTGTTTTCTTATGATACCCTTTGGCCGATCAGCCAACCAACAAATACTTCTCATCAATTCTAACGGCCAACAATTGCTACAATTTGATATCTAAATAAAAGTAATTAGAAATGTATAGATGGCCGAAATTCCGAGTTTCAAGAAAATTAGTAAACCGGAAGTGCGCTTTTACTTGACAGTTTTTCGACGAATTTCATTAAATTTGACACACAAACTATAAAATTCAATTATAATTTTGAGAACTGGAGTAAGAGAAAATTGTGTGAGTGTTTCACACCAGATTTTTTTTTTTTTAATTTTAAAAATACTTGCTCTTCATTTCAATCTTAACGTTCTCAATTTACACTCCTCTCCTGTCCTATCCTAAAGGTATCTTTATCTTTTTATTTTTAAATATTTTTGCACGAAAATTGATTTTTTGTAGGTTCCGGGGGTATAGTAACGTTAAACTTCCCTCTAAAGTACTATTTCAATACAATGTATGGCTCTCACGATTACATAATATTAATATACATTAAAAACTTTGATAGAATTCCAAATTTTAAGAAAATCGGTTAACCGGAAGTGCGACTTTACCGAGTAGAATTCTAAGTTGTTTTTTTTTGGAATTTTCTCGATAATAACTAAAACCATTTCCTTTAAATTTTACCTGGTGACTGGTCAGACCAATAGTAACACTCTATTTGAAATATTTTTCCGAAAAAATTGATTATAGATAGTTTTCAGGGAATTTGTTACATTAAATATTCAAATTATATTTAATTTCGTTCAATGTTATTAGAGCGCGCTTCTGGACAACAACTTATCATCACTTATCTTAGATGGGTTGGGTAGGCTGGTATTTGTTGAGTGTTTCACTCCAGATTTTTTGTCATATATAAATATATAATACATACTCTTCCAGATACAAACATTAGTGTGGATGTGTGACAGAGACTTTACTATGAAATCAACACTATACACATACTTGATCAACCATATTGTGACGAGAATCCGAAACCGGATAAAACGAATAAAAAGAAGAAAAGAATAAAAACGAATAAAAAGAAGAGTGTGTAAAACTGAATTTGCTCTGTGCAAGTCTGTGTTGTCACACTGTCTGAAAAAACGCACCTGAAGATGGGCGAACGCCCGAAACTGGTCGATGACCACAAAATGAAGCAGGCTACCACAGAAAATGTCTCTGAATAAAAAGAAGTATCCTATGACGGATAAAATTCCAGAAAAATTATCTAGCATAGCGCATCTAACCACTTAGTTAATAATAAATTAGAGATACACCTTTTCGTAGACACAAATCTGCATTCCTGTATTTAATGTAAACAGCTTTCTTAGATTATACTAGGAAACAATTCCGATAGTTTTAATCTAATTTAATAATATCAATAAAGGATGATTGGTTGCATAAATAAATAATAAGCATATGGTAATAGTAGCAAAGTCGATAGTTCAATTTTGACTTAAAATGAAATAAACAAACAAATTTGATAACATTTAAATAAAGAACTGTTTATCATTTCATAAATATACTGAGAATCATTTAAGAATTGCAACGGATCTAAGTCCGACAGACTGGCATCACATCCATAATTTGAAATTGTGTCGTTACAATAACCGGTCTGCTATATATATACAAAAGAATTCCATATCTTCAACATTTGTGGGAATCATTAGGAAATTCCTGTATAAATTTATTTATTTTTTTTTATTTTAAAAATTCACATCATACTGGAACACATTGGAATGCAGCAACTGTAATCATAATAAAGTAAACGACCAAATAAAATTCGTTTTTGAAAAGCGAGAAAAAAAGATAAAGTGAACCAATAAATTAATTAGTAAAAAAAAATAAAATAAAACACTATCCTGGAAATTCCTATCAAAATACAGGAAAGAAATGATCTCCAGGTCTCCACAGACATGTTAATATATGCAAATTTATAAACAAAGTGGTTGACAATACTAAGTATTATGCAAGACACTCTCCTATGATTACATTTTGCATTCTTGATATGAAAATTACACCCCGTAAACCAGTAAATTTCAAACGTTTATAATGTTAATAAAATTTCATTTTTATAATGTGATTTGCTATTAAAAATATATATGGACAAAAGTAAATACTGTTATCAAGACAGTGTTTGCACATATTTAATGTGCAAACACTGTCTTGATTCTATGCGTTTTTTCTGTGTTGTTCGATTTTATTGCGCTAATATTTATTAGAAATATTTTTATTAATTTAAAATACAATTATTATAAATTATGATTAGAAACTAGTAGAAACATTAGAAAATAGAGTATAACAAATAGCGTGTTTAGATACTTCATAACTAAATGAATTAGTTTTCTTTATAACTAAATTAGTTACTTTATCACTAAATTAATTTATATTCTTCAAAACATTAGAATTAGAATTAGAATGACACAGAGGGGGGACTCAAACCCAGACACTGCAGCCTATCCGTTGAGGCTTATTGTGCCAACCCCTCAATACCTAGTAGAGAAATCCACCCCTCTTCATGAGGTCCAGGACCTTCGCCACCAGTCCTTCTGGCAGTACGATTTCCTCCGGCTCAACGTGCCGAAGATCTCGTACCGCAATCGAACAACAGGTGAGTGGCCGTTTCCTCTTCCTGCTGACACAATCTACTCAATGGCTCCGAATCGACCAGTCCCACCAAGCCCACAGAAAGGAGTATTCGCTCCATTCCTGGCCAGTTAGTCGGCTATTTCTTTACCTTTAATCCCCTTGTGTCCCGGCACCCATACCAGCCGCAATTTGTTGTGGCGGGGCAACGCATCCAGGGAGTCTCTACACTCCCTGACTAGGGAAGAAGTAATTCTGAATGCCACAAGTGCCTTCAGTGCAGCCTGACTGTCCGACAAGATGCATATCTCCCTTTTCCTAGAGCCCATACGCAAGTTCTTCTCAGCATCTTTATTGCATAGACTTCAGCGTGGAATACTATGGAGTATCCACCGAGGAGGCTCTCAATGAGTAACTCCGGTTTAACTTCATATATACCTGCTCCAATTCCGCAGGATCCAATTCCGCAGGAACGATACCAGGATCCCCCAGTCCGGTCTCGTTTTTCCCAACTTTTAGCCCATTCCGATTTTGACGTAAAGATCACTTGGAAGGGAAGCTCAAAGTGGAATGTTGGCCAGCACTCTTCCCCAGCCATCTTAAAGATAGGGTCAGCCATCTGTGTTATGTCCAAATGCTTGGCCAGGAAGCTCCTCTGCTTCCACTGGCCATTGTTCATTAGCCTGTACGCACTAATGTGATTAGCCCTCACCTCCGCTTGTATCAAAACATGCAGTGCTGGTAACCTCAGCAGTACTTCCAATGCAGCCGTACACTACAAAATGCCCCCGAAATCAACAGGCACTTCAGGCTTTGAACCCCTGAAAGGTGCTTCCTCGCTACCTGCTGTTCCGTTTTTGCCACGACACCACTGCACCATAAGTGAGGACAGGTATGATGGTTCGCGAATAAAGTCAATGGGCCATTTTGGGGGAGAGACCCCATGTTTTCCCGCAGGCTCTAGTAACTCCACAGAGAGACTTCTTCGCCTTCTGTGTAACATGCTCTAGATGCGCTTTGCAGGTGTGTCTGGATACCGAAATGATCCCCAGCTATTTCACCTGACCAGACACATCTAGAGTTCTTCCAGAGAAGTTCAGTCTGGTAAAACATTCCACATTCCTTCTTCTGGTAATTCTTCGAAACATAATACTTATTATACACTATTTTCTATTGCCTAATCATAATTTATAATAACTCCATTTTGCCATTAAACACACACACACACACATATATACGTATATAGTAACATAACCTTATTACCTCCCTCCCATACATTCAAATCAACAAACTAACAAGGGTCGAGTGTAACAGAAACATTGCGTTGAAGTAAATTCTCTACACGAACTTAATAAATTTGCTCTGATAATGGACGAAAATCCGAAACCGATCAGAAATAAAAGGAATATGCTTGCTACACGGAGAAAAGACCAGATGTTATCCAAACATGTCGGACCATCCAGATATTCAAAAATTATTATTTATAAAGTCACGTAAAGTTTATAGAGAAATTGGTATCGATAGATTGTTAAAAAAAAAAACAAAAAAAAACTGTTGAAACACTCACACTACTTTCTGTTGTAAATAAAATTATAATATACGCATTATGACAAAATTTTCTTTTTCAATTTTGCTCATTTAATGCAGAGGTGATGGGGCGACAAGTCCGACCTATACAGGCAATCAATGATTGCATGATTAGTATTTTAGTCTAGAAGTAAGTGCCAATAACAATGTACTAAACTTATTATATATGAAATGGGATCCGAATCATTAAAGATTCATAGGATCCGAAGAGCAAAGAATCAGGCATTACATGAATCAAACTTTAGTTGTTACTCCCCACCTAGGCCAGTCTAGGGAGGGAGAATTCGATTCATATATATTCATATAGAGCAACAGAAGAAGAGTTCAGGACAGTTTTTACAACAGTACATGCAGTCAGCAACCAATCTACTTACCTTCTAATTACTCAGCCAGTCTGTCTCTTTATTATTTTCTCGCTATCTTATTTCTGTAACAGTGTAGTAAAGTCCTTACTGTTTGTGTGTTCTATTTATTACACAGTGTTCTGAAATATCATCTAGTTTATTTCTCATCTCATATCCTAAATTGATTCTCTCTCCTTCTCACAGCCATTATATATATAACATTGGAATTTTGACGCCACAAATTTCATAGAACTACCTAAAATCAATTTCTCCGGCAAAAAGGTTTCAAATAAAAGTGATAGGTATTTATTTATATGTGTAGATAATATACGAAGTTTAAGGAAAAAACCATTGGATCTGTTGTCGTGAAAATCGCGTAAAAGCTGGAAGTAGAGAAAATATTTTTCTAACTAAATGTACCCCTCTGAGAACATCATTCATCTATAATCTATTTGTTTAGGAAAAGTTAGGAAAATGAAAACAAATGTTCCAAAATTGAAGGAAACAAAAGAAAAGAAGCTATTTACTATTAATGTAGCTCAGCATATTTGAGGCTGTGTCATATGTGTATTCTTTATTTTCAGCACAAAATATTTGCTAATGTTTGTGGACCTTGTTTTTGTATTCTATTTGTATATATATACGTGAGTATGTATAGTGTGACGTATGTAATGAATAGTTGTCCCTAGGGACAAGACACACTTCTCTATTGGTATCGCAAAAACTTTGAACTGATGTTCCAAACCATTTTGTCGTTTCTATGATCATATACTGTCGTACTATCTCTGTAATTTCCTTCCTTAAACAAGTCAAAACTTTTGGTATGTTTTATTTGAATTGCAAAGTTTTGTAAGGTATTTTTTAGAATGCATACAGCATATATACTTTTTCTACACACACATGTATATATATATATAACGATTTAATTTTAAAGATTTAATTTCTAAAAAAATCAAGTTTTTTAGAAAAAAAAATAGTTAAAATAGAACTGTTACCTAGAAATCTATGACATTCCATGTTTAAAATAAATCGTTATAAACGTTCAGAGAAATCTCAAAAAAAAAAAAAAAAAAAAAAAAGTGGCGTGAAACACTTACCCAACTTTCTCTTACTCCAGTTTTCAAAATTGTAATTGACAAAATTTTTTAGTTTGGTGTACCAAATTTGATAAAATTCGTTCGTCGAAAACTGAGAAAAACTATTCAGTAAAAGCGCACTTCCGGTTTACTAATTTTCTTGAAACTCGGAATTTTGGCCATCTATTTATTTCTAATTAATTTTGTTTGGATGGTAGAATTATATAATCAACTTTGATAGCACTTTAGAGAAAAACATAACCCCACTCGTCCCCCGAAAGCCCACTTAAATGGCTTCACCAGGAGAAAAGTTTCAAATAAAAGTTACAGCTCTTTATATGTGTAGTTCATATTTCTAGTTTAAAGAAACTCGTTGGAGCCGTTTTCGAGAAAATAACAGAAAACTGAAAAATATATTTCAGTAAAAACGCACTTCCAGTCATCCGGTTTTTTCCAACTAGGAATTTCAACAACACATTTAATTCTAATTAATATTATTTACATGACAGAATTGTACAATAAAGTGAAATAGCACTTTAGAGGAAAACCTAACTCCACCGCTCCTCCAAAAGTGCTCTTAAATGAATTTATCCAGAAAATGTTTTAAATAAAAGTTGTAGATTTTTGTATGTAGTTGATATAACAAGTTTGAAGAAAATCGTCGGAGCAATTTTTGAGAAAATCGCAAGAAAGTAAAAAAAAATAACATTAAGTAAAATGGTATTTCCAGCTGAGGAATTTTGTCTTCGGATTCCTTAGTGATACCTAAATGGAATATCAAGTTTGAACTTTCTATGATTTTTCATTTCACATACATACACTCACACACACGCACACACCCATTTCTAAAAACCATATTTTTGGACTCAGGGACATCAAAACGGATATTTCCGGGGAAAACTCGATGTCGAAAATTTGACACGATTACAATGCTTCCTCTTACTAGGAGTAAGAGAAAGTAAAAAAAAAAAAAAACCGCATTGAGAGAAGTCCGGGACTTCCGGTTAACAATTTTCTCAAACTTGGAATAATGGCAACATATTTAATGTGTCCTTCATATTATTCAGTTGACAGAACCCCAGACATTGAAGGAATAAACAGCATGCAGTACCTTCGCAATTCCGGTTGATGAATTTAACTATCTGTTGATGCTGTATCTATGGTATCTAAAACGGCGTATCAACATTGAGTTCTAGTGAGCAATATTATGTTAGTTTTCGAGATATTTTTTTTACACATACACACACTATAAAACCTTGTTTTCGTATTAAGGGGATCTCAAAATATGAATTTCTGATAAAAACTCATTTGAAAATTTGACCCAATAATTCCTTTTACGATCAATAAGACATTCTTATTAGTGATCAAAAAGGGATCAATATTCTACATATTTTAGTGATTTTAAACAATGTTTAAAGGAAGTTGTTCGAAATATTTTTGAAATAAAAAACCTTTTTATAATCATGTTAAAACATTAGAAATTAATGAAAATCTAGATATTGTAATTGTTTAAGTGTTAACGTTAAGTGTCTACAATTCTAAATTAAATGGATTTCGATTAAATAGAAACTTCCTGTTTCGCATCAAGCCAGGAAACTAAATGAAAAATCTTTTCAGTAAGAAATGCAGTTCCATAGACCCGATTTTCTTCAACTACGGAATTTTGGCATCATATTTAATTCTTATATTAATGATAGAATTTCTTTATATGTGTAGTATATTTACTAAGTTTTTGAGAAAATCACGAAAAAGTGAAAAAATTATTTAGTAAAGTAGTAATGTAAACGTGCTTCCGGTTATCCGATTTTTTGGAACTCGGAATTTCAACATCATATTCAATTCTATTAACATTATTTAGATGATAGAATTGTTTAATAAACTGAAACAGCACTTTAGATGAAAACCTAACCACACCCATAAATGCTCTTAAATGAATTTTCCCAGAGAAACATTTCAAATAAAAGTTGTAGCACATTGTATGTGTAGTTGATATACGAAGTTTGAAGAAAATCATCGGAGCCATTTTTGAGAGAAATGCAAACAAGTAAAAAAACAAGTAAAGTGGTAGGTACTTACGGTTGAGGAATTTGGACAGATGACCCACTGTCAGATGCCATGGTGATACCTAAACGGAATATCAAGTTTCAACTTTCTACGGTTTTTCGTTTTTGATCTATGCTGTTCTCACACACAGACACACACACACACAGCAGTAAGAGAAAATAATAAATAAAGAAAATCTGCTATAATAAATAAATTGTTACTTTATTTCAACCTTGAACTTTATAATTTATTGTTTTAACCTTAAACTAATATTTTTTAATCATCATAAAATTTTCTATAAAAAAAATTTATTACTTCTTACAAAATTTTATAGCTATTTAACTTTATTATGGCATTTTTGCTTTTTTTGCAGTCTTATTATCATTATACCATTCTCTTCTATTGGTTATTATTTTGATTTTAAAGGAGCCAATCATGGTGTTCTCCACAGTCAGTAAAGTATATTCAAAATATATGATTAAGTTATAAAAGTTTATTTCTAGTTTCTGAAGAGTAGTGACGTTTTATGGCTTAAGGCGTTATGCTATGGTTACCATAAAAAAACCTGGATCCAGCACTATAAAACCGTCGAGAATCTATAGTAATAGGTATGCTATACTATGGGAGAAGGTTACTAATACTGTTATAAACAAATATCTTTCCGTAAAAATTATGCATAATTTGAAAACATATTTCTGTTATAAAATACTCTGCTTTGGATATCGAGGACCAAATAAAACGAAACTCGAAATAGGAAAACATCTTTCTTCTAAACTCAATTTTTCCAAGAATGGAAAATTTCAGAAACCTATTTGGTAAATTCGCACTTCCATTTAATCGGTTCTCTTCAAGCTTGAATTCTGGCGAAGCATACAATGAACTTAAATATTCTTTAGTTATAAAATCGTAGTTGTTGTGGTTGGTTCCGCAGAGCTGGAAAGCATCAGAGATATTTTCCGTGATAGCCTGTTTCTTTTTAAGGTCACCGACCGGTTTCGGGCGTTCGCCCAGCTTCAGGACGAAACACTGTTTGACAAACCTGAAGATGAGCGAACGCCCGAAACTGGTCGGTGACTGTAATGACATTGCTATGACTTAGGGGATGATGTAATGACATGGCAAAGTCATAGCAATGTCAAAGCTTCACAATAATAACAAAGAAAGAATAATTTACAACTAGTGACCTAGCCAGCTGCCTGACTTCAAGACAAGGCCGTGGCCAAACAAACAAACCAAGGGTAAATACCCTTGCATCAAAGCCTGCACCATAAAGGCTGGCCACTGACCTAAATCGGTGGTCACCAAACTAACCAAGGTCGCACAAGGTCGCACACTAGGACAGAGGTCTTGGTGTGAGTGTGGCCAACACTCAGATGTCTTGGTGTGAGTGTGGCCAACACTAATATATAAACTTCGCCCGATTGGAAGAGGGGAGGATTATACGAATATTCTTGAGTACGTGAAGAAAACATTTTATTGAATAGACTTACAATAAAAAGAGGCTGCTCAACTTTGTTGAGGTGCAAAAACACAGCATTCTGATCTATCCCAAGACAACAGTAGGTACATAATAAAAATAAAGAATAAAGAAAGCAAGCGTAATGCAAGCGTGTCCCAACGAGCAGTGTAAATAAAACAATTATTTGATACCGGAACATAAAATATCAAAAGTCACGAGGAAGATAAAAAAGTAAACAGAAAGAAAGAGGGGGGAAAAAGAAATTAATAACTATATATATGATGCTCAACTTTGTTGAGGTGCAAAAACACAGCATTCTGATCTATCCCAAGACAACAGTATATACATAATAAAAAAAAAGGATAAAGAAAGCAAGCGTAATACAAGCGTGTCGCAACGTGCAGTGTAAATAAAACAATTATTTGATACGGGAACATAAAATATCAAAAGTCACGACGGAAGATAAAAAAATAAACAGAAAGAAAGAGGGGGGGAGAAGAAATTAATAACTATATATATGATTGTGTATGATGCCTACTGAGTCTATAATAATTGACTCCACTAGGCTTGTCAATTTAGATGGGTCAACACCGACCTCGTCCAAAAAACCTCGAGTTGTCTGCGGGATAGTACCTCTTGCCCCAAACCACAGGCCGTGAACAGTGTAATCCCTATCGCCATATTGCTCTCTAAATTTTTCTTTATAGTAAGGAATGCACTTTTCATATATGGCTTTTTTCTCCAAATCCACCTTACTTGCCTGATCACAGTCATTAGTCTCATAACGAATTGTGGGATCTAGGATCATTGCTGATTTCCCACTCTCGGCAAAGGCAATAATATCGGCGTACCTTGAAGCACCGTCAGTATCGACGCCATATACTTCCTCGTGGCATGTAAAACCTTTTTCGCCTAATAGATCCATTATTGTGTGCTTAACCCGGTGATGGCGCCGCGTCACAAGGAGCATACTATTTGGACAATGCCCAAGAACATGGGCCGGAGTTTCATTCTCTCTGTCACACTTGCGGCAGAGGGGTCCAGCATTCCCCAAGAACCGGTCACCAACTCCGGGTACACCACGGAGAGGCGCGTAATTAGTGTTGAGCTTTATGGCGTTTGTCCACTCGGAACCCGAAAGCAATTTTTTCTCATAGACGAAACTGTTCGCCTTTGGAGTATCTTTAAAGTGGCAAACACCGATACCCTGCCACTTACATTTACTCCATTCTTCAAAGGCCGCTTCTCTTAGGAAGCGTCGCAGGTGCCTTACAGATGGCATTTCGTCCTGATTTCCAGTAATGGGACCCAGACGAACCTTACATTCCTGCACTTCCTTAGATTGGAACAGTGGATCCTCAATTCTCGACCTTTGTGCAAGAGACCAGTGTTGTAGCGGAGCCTCCCAATCACTCCGTAATAATCCGAGACCCCGGAACCGACGTGGAGAATAAAGCATTGCAGTAGAAGTATTGGCAGGTAAACCTAGCATTGCTTTCACACTACGCCTTATAATAACATCAATACCCCGAAGCAATTCTGAACTCAGTTTAATTAAGGGAGCCGTTTGCAAGGGGTATGCGAGCATAGGGAATAGATATTGATTAATTACGTTCAGTTTCTGGTCGGGTTTCAATAGACTACTGACTGACAGCTTATCCATATTATTGTTTAGTTTCTGAACGGCACTTTCTTTAAAGATGAGTTCATCCGAAAAGGTACAACCCAAATATTTAATTATTTCGCCGTCCTTTATAGATGGAATTAGATCTCCATCCTCCAATGTTAGAGTTTTGTATTGCAGTAATCCATTTTCCACTACTATTGCCGTGCTCTTAACCGGATTCACTTTCAAACCAATTTCTCTTAACGTTCGGCGAACCATGTCAACTATTCTTTCGGCTGCCTTCTCACTACACGCCGTAATCGCCTGGTCATCAGCGAACCCCGTCAGAATTACCGGATGTTCAGAAACATCAAGTCTATAACCAAATTGGTTCGCCAGATCAGAGTCGCAAATCTCTCTGTACAAATGATCTATGGAGAGATTGAAGAGAGTAGGCGAGAGCGGGCCCCCCTGTGGCACACCTCTACGAACCTCAATAGAATCCGATTTTTTGGGCCCTATACTGACGGTCAGGGCATACGAGCAGCAGTTTACGCGTCCCTATACAGTTTTTATTTATACTTATTACTTTAGTTGTGCATCTTAGTTCATTTATCTTAATCATTCTAAATTATTAGTTATTTACCTTCTATTTATTTCTAAGTATTTCTTGTTATAGTTACCATTTCTTACGTTTAAATTATTGTTCAAATACAGTCTATTTTTTATAATTCCCGTATTAGTAATTCGAGCACTAACTTCCAAAAATATTCTAAACTAACTTCCGCCCTCTTCAAGACATCTACTACATACCTCAGGAATCACATTAAACAATTCCACTATATCTTGTAGTATCACGGTGGGATCAGATCAACCAATAAACGATTCCACTACAGTGACCTTAAAAAGAAACTGGCTATCACGGAAAATGTCACTGATAAAAATCGTATATTGAACTGAAGTGGCACTTTATAGAAAAGCTTTAGCGGAAGCTTAAAAGCTTCCGGCTCTCCCGGAATTGTTTTAAAATAAATTTTCCTTAAAAATAGGTTTCAGACAAAAGCAGTATGTCTGTAAATATGTAGTATTTAAAGAAAATTACGAAACACTGAAAAGAAAAAACCAGTAAAGTTACATTTCTGTAGCATCGTCGTGTCGAGAAAAAAAGAAGTATTTCCGGTAAAACCTCAATTTCGAAAATTTAACGTGATCTTAATACTTCGTCTCAAGTGAAATTATTGATACTTCCTAAGTTAAAGAAAGTAAAAAACTATTCGAGTCTAACTGAAATATACTTCTGCGAAATATTAAAGATTGATTCTTATACATAGTCTCTTGGTTTTATTGTTTGAACAATTTTCGAGCAAATCTTGAAAAAATGGAAAGAAAAGAAAGACATAAGTCCGCACTTAGGATTGATGGAATTTGTCCAACATTTTCGAATCAAACGAGATATTAGCGTCTAAACAAAATAACCAAGTTTGAATTTTCCTTGCTGTTTTTGAGATATTTTGTTCATTCACACACCCACCACACACCCACACACACACACACACACACACACACACACACACAGACTCACACAAATACACAATTAGAACGTTCGTTAGAAATATTTCGTACTCTGTGGGACTTCAATGGAAACTTTAAAAACATATAATTCCGATGAAAACTCAATTTCGAACGTATGACACGATCGCACACAATACATCCACTTGTCAAAAGTAAGAGACAATAAAAACAAAAAATATTTATCAGAAAAGTCGCACTTCCGGTTGACGTATTTTTGACCGAAACCATCTTTGTTGGGGAGACCGTCATAAAGTGAATATCAAATTTGACTTTCTTACTATTATTCATTTTAGAGTTAATCTTTTCATGTACATTATAATAGATATGAGAAGGAGAGAATCGGGTTTATAAGAAGAAATAAACTGGAGATAATGCTGAACACTGTATAATGAGAAAGTAACGCAAACTGCCAAGACTTTACACAAATATAGAAATTGGTAGCGAGAGATTTAGATTGAGTGAACAGAAGGGAGTAGTTGGTTGCTGACGCGTTGTGACTGCTGTATAAGCTGTTCTAAAGACTCTCCCCTGTAGGGCTACCGCCCTCTCTACTTTAGATCCCTCTCTTCGGCTCCTATACATACATATAAATTCGCTAAATAATCATTTTTGTTCGTATTTAGAGTACCTCAAAACTTCTGTTCTCGATGAAAACTCGATGTTTATGAAATTTGACACGATGAACACTTCTTGTTAGAGTGGTAAAGCTATAAGTTAATTTATTAAATAAGAGAATAAAAAAAAAAAATATTAAAAATGAATGGACCTTTAATGAAAATATTTATTTCAATGAAACAGATGTTCATTACAAAAATAAATAATAAAAAGAAAACCTTCTAAAGAAACATCCACTGAACACAATTCATAAATGACTGTAACTCTCCAAATACATAATAAATTACTAGAATCTCTAGCAGAACAGCTTCCAACTACGGCCGCTGGACCGCGCGTGGTTTTGTATCGAGGTCGTTTTTTTTTTTTTGCTTTCGTAAAAATATGACATAATATATGGGTAGTAGAACATATTAGTCACTTTATATTCATGTTAGGGCATGTTAAAAGTAAAACAACCGAACGGCGAACACTTTATGAAAAAATAAATTACAAAAAAATAAAATACGAATACAAACTACAAGATTGGAACAGTTTTTTTTATTTTTTATTTTATTGTATTAAAGAAAGTGATTTATCTCTATATAATTGAATAATATAGGCGGCATTAAGTCATTTCCTGTTTTTACTTCTCATTTAATCTTATTTTACTATACTTATTGTTAAAGTTAAAAATCTGGTGTGAAACATTTGCATAGTTATAATTGATAAATTCTCTTCAAACATATATTTCTAAACATCTACTTGTATTATTGCCTTCTTGAATGGGACTACCATAGGCAGGCTTTCCTAGGACTGATGCAGGCAAAGATCTGCTTGGAAAATTTTAACCAAAAGAGATTAGAATCATGCATTTGCCTTAGTAAGAATAAGCTCCGCTTCTAACGGGTTTCCTTAGGGAACATTGTAGACTCAGGGGAACCTGATGAAGCTGGGCTTAGTAAGTGACAGCATGTGCAGACTCTTGGGGAGATGGAGGAAACTCCTATACACCTCCTTCGGGCGGCATTACTATCATTCAGAAAAGATTTAGGAACCTGGGTTGTGACCAGGAAGAGTATTATATATACTCTCCCTGGAGCCCTCCAAGATACTAACATTCCTTGGGGGTTATTAACCTGGCGGGGGTGCTATAGGCGAGTGACTCGTCTAGGGTACCTAAAAGGTGCTATAGGACGTGTAGGTCTACTTACAGCACCCGAGGGGCATTGCACAATAGACCGAGTAAGTCGCAGTGCAATAGGCACCTTTCCCCTCCCATTCAGAAAAACAGTAAGAAAAAAGCCTAAAAACAGAATTTTTTTTTTTGGGGGGTGGCTCTGTTTCTATTCATATTCCAAAATAAAAGATGAACTGAAAGTTTTTTTTTTAAAAAAAAACTGTTTATGCCGGGTCAACAACAGTGGGACCATTATCCTTTTTTTCTTTTCTTGCGAATATAACCCCACTTCATAAATGACCGTCCATTTAACTCAAGCCTAGATTAGGTTTGTGTTCATATTTTTCTGCTCTTTAAACATGGACAAGTTTTACTTATTTATTTTCATTTTCTTTTCTTTTTTCTTTGTTCTCCAGTTAACTATATCCATCTAGCCAAGTTTTTCTGGCTCACTTAAGCTTTTTTTTTAGCAATCCCACCAGAATTAGTAGTGGAAGCTTTTTGCCTTATTTTAACTGGAAAATTGGTAATGTTTTGTAATTATTTTTATTAAATTAGAAATAAAAACGATCTTTGGGCTGTATCAATTTTATTCTAACCTGTGTTTATATACAAGATTTTAAATAGAATTTAAGAAATTTTTTTACAAGATATTAAAAAATCTATTGAAATTTATTCATAGAACTTAGTTCCCTTTTTTGGGATCCCCATTGTAAGGTTTAGCCTGGAAATCCAAGTAGGTTCCACTCAGTAATCATACATTTGTTACTACTATATACAGTTTAATTTAAAATAAAGTATTAGGGAAAATAAAGGCAAATTAAATAAGACTATATTATGACAACCAAATAAATAGATACAAATACCTAAATATTGTCACAATTTAATAAATACATATTAGTTTTAATTTAAGTTTACTTCTTAAATCTAAAACAGTGCTAACTACCCTACATATACCCAGCTTACTTCCCACATATACCAGCTACTATAATCGACACGTTACAAAATACCCTTAAACTCCTTAACCTAATCTAGCGTATTCACAACCATATACCTTAACTACCCAACTTCTATGTCGACTACCACCCAATCATAACAACTGTATATCTATCTTTAACTGCACTGGACTAGAACAAGTCACAGCAGACCAGCCACAATAGCAGGATTATCCTTCTTCTCTCGTAGCAGCACAACTCGAATGGCTCGGTTACCACGCCGTCATGCCAAAGCCACAATACCATAATTTCTTCAACTCTAATCCATATCACAATGTCATATTTCGCAATTTCACTAACACAGCACTGCTCTACACTAGCTCCAATACTCCCAGTTCAGCAAACCCTTAATCTGCTACAGCCGCAACTTCCGTTGCTTGAACAAAACCACTAGTGATGGTTAGGTGCTTCCTGCCGCTTTTGATCTTGGATACAGGCGGTCATTCTTTTCCAGATTATGTACGCTGCCAAGCTCAGAAACTTCCCACCTTTTTCTAACATCTCTCTGGATTTCCTCTATGGTCTTGAATAGCTCATCTAACTCCATCGTAGTCATCTTTTTCTTCTAAGCTATTTAAGTAGGGCAATGAACGTTGTTACTCAGAAGTCAGCAGGACTACCTAGCTGAATTCGCCCAGCCTGCCAGCGGCTTTTTATATCTTTCATTAAACCCGAAACATAATATTCTATTGATAGATAACCAAAAAGTTTTTCCCAATCGACTAAATTCTCGGCTGCTGCACAACCGACCCCCCCCCCC
The DNA here is from genome assembly GCA_011037195.1 of Triatoma infestans. Classification (NCBI taxonomy): domain Eukaryota; kingdom Metazoa; phylum Arthropoda; class Insecta; order Hemiptera; family Reduviidae; genus Triatoma; species Triatoma infestans. Next base: position 62,363 of record JAAEAF010005186.1, read on the forward strand.
CAAAAAAAATTAAAGAATTGAAAATGAATAGAAAATTATTTTCATATATTACAAGGTTTTCCCCCTATCCATTTTCCTTTACAAAATAGAAGAAAATTTCTTGAGGTAGATTAAGCAAAGGAATGGGTATTTGTAAGCTTTCATTTGCACCAATGGAATTTACATTTTGATTATATATCAATTGTTTTAGTCAATTGTTTACATTAACTATAATGGTTACAATTTGTAATGTACAAGCCATTGTATCCTAAATGATAATAGTTAGATTCCTTTTCAATTATATTCATTCATCTGTCTGTATAAACAAATTTGATTTGATTCTGGTGTGACTTTATCTACATTGATTTGAACAATAGGTGCCTTTCAAGGATATTTATTACTTCATAGTATTTCATTTTCTAAAGAAGGAAATGTGTTTTGGACAAGATTACTTTCTCACAGACTATTAACAATGAATTTTCCTCATCCAATATTCAATGTAGCAGTCGAATATCTCTTTTGCCTTGAGGCCTGTTTACGATTGATGATATTCTATTTAGGCTGACGGTTTGTTGACGGTATAGACGGTCTCTCCATTTTCACTTTCTCTGATTGCTGTTAGAGAAAATATTGTGATCATGTCAAATTCTCGATACAAAGTTTTTCACCGGAAATATACGCTTCAAGGTTCCATGAGTCCAAAAAGTGGTTTTTCAGAAAAGCGCTTTTTAGATGTATGTGTTTATGTGTAATGTGTGTATGTAAACAGCCCAGCTCAAAAACGAAAAATCGCAGAAAGTTCCCACTTCAAATTCCGTATGGGTATCACCATGGCATCCGGCAGGAACTTATCTGTCAAAATTCCTCGACCAAAAGAACCACTTTAATAAATAAATTTTTCAGTTTTTTCTTTTTCGCAATTTTCCCTAAAAAAATAATTCAATGATTTTCTTTAAACTTTATTTAATAACTAATCATTACTACGAGCTACTTTTATTCCAAACATTTCTCTGGGAAAATTAATTTAGGACAGCTTTCCGCAGGGGGCTGGGGTTATGTTAAAGTGCTATTACTGAAAGTTTTCCTCTACATTTTATTAACTAAAATTGTTAACAAAAATAAAAAAAAAAGTCTTATTAAAAAACTATATATATTTAAAAGATTTTTTTATTTTCATATAACATATAAGTTAAGTTATCCATCAATTGAACACTAATTACATTGAATCGTTCATTAGCAGTTTATTGTTTTCAATTTTCATCTCTTACCAATGCTTAATTAATATTATTATCAAATAAATAAGGCTAACTTATTTATTTTGCTATTACTGCTGAGAAAAGGAAGTATTCCGATCGTGTTAAATTTTTAAAAAGGAAGTTTTAATTTAACCAGAAACAGATGTTTCGATATGTAACGAAACACCGATGTTTGAATTTTCTCTGAACTTAGTTTACTAATTGCACATCCCCTCACTTTCTCACCCTCTCTCTCTCTCTCTCTCACACACACACATACACACCATACACACCAAACGTACAAATTTATATATAAAAAGCTATCACTATTGAAAAACATCTTCAAAAAAATTTAATTTTGGGCAGTTTTGGAAGTGTTGCTACATTACTCATTTTTATCTCTATGTACATTTACTTTTCAGTAAAATCTAAAGTTCCGCAACAATACAATATATATTTAGTAGAAATACAATTTTAAAGTAATTTGTAAATTAAATTAAATTAGAACTATGAGAATTATTGTAAGAGAAAAGTCACATAATTAAGTAAAATCAGATTTATTAGTTTTTTTACTTCTTTTTCCTTTTTGTAATAATTAGCAAAATCAATCAATTAATAGGTGACTTCAATTTTCTGGGATAACGATCACCAGTCAACAAGAAATTATGACTGAAATAAAGGCAAGTTAACTGAAAGAAATAATTGTGTGTATGCCTTGAAGAGAGTGTGTAGGTCAAAATGTTTATCATATGAAAGCAAACCGGTTCATTTACAAATCATCTGAAAAAAAAGAAGCCCGAAATATACTGTTTGCCCCATAGAAAAGGAAAGAAAATTATGGTCTTCTTTTCCCTCAGAAAGAGACAACAGAAAATGTTGAAGAACTGAACTAAAAGTAAGTAAGTAAAGTAATGCCAATTTTTTTCAGGCGGGCTTGACAGTCAACTACCAAATTAGGTGCACTTGTACAGAACGGAAGCACATACTTTACTATTAATATTTTTATTATAAATTATTAATATAAATTAAGTAGTTATTCATGCTGGACTCAATCTGGAGACCTCCCCGTTTGTAAGGCCATGCTCATAACCACTATACCAAACCTGAAGAATGTAGAACTAAACTTTCTTCCAGGAGGAAGATAGTGCAGCGATACATAAAGAAGGCTTAAACTTTGATGGCTGGATTATATAGAGTGAATGCCGGAATAAAAAAAATTTCTAGAAGAATGATACTTAGGCGGCAAGAAGGTTGTAGATATAAAGTAGGATGGCTAGGCATTCGTGGTGTAGAAGATGTAGAAGGGTAATCTAAGAAAACTTGGAGGAAGTGAGTCTAAAGTAGGAACGAGGCTCGAGATAATTCCTTGAGAGCCTAGGGTCATAAATGGATTCAAACATTTTTTTATTTTAATGAAAAGTGGAAAAACCAAAAAAACGACCTACTTTGTACTTAAAAAAAGATACAATAACAATATTTACATCTAAGTATTTCCAAGCATACTTAGTAAGTTCAGCAGCAACTGGAGAAATCTACGAATAATTTCCATACTTCCAGTGTCGTTGTTTAAAGTTTTACAAAAATAGTAAATAGGATTTATGTTCCAGCGAAATGTAAATATAATATCATTATTTATAAAACTTGGCCCATCATATTTAATACTATTATATTGTACAGCTGCTGGAATAGTGTTACTAACTTAATATTCATGTAGTTTAGTTTAACAGTTTTAATTTATTAGCATTTTTACCAACTTTATAATGCTAATTTTTTGAAGTGTGTGTGTTGACAAGAATAAAGTTTAACGCTGTGAAATATTAAGATTTAATTCAACAAAGTCGCCCACGTTCTGCTCATTTAAAATAAAATAAATGAACACGACCGTGATTGAGACAACATAATCCAGACGGTAAACGCTTCCAAAATGTTGTCCAAGGTCACATTTGAAATGTTTCCGAATCTCCAGAAAATCTTTCGAAATCAATTTCCCTGGAAAAATATATCAGACAAAATAACAGTATTGCTTTCGTGTTCGCTTTGATCTTTGATTAATATATTTTTAGATACACTGTTGAAGTGAAATCTGCTTCAATTGAATTTGAATAAATTTTAATTAGAACGCTTAATGAACGGCCAATCTAAGGCCTAATCATTAATTTTCACT
>JAAEAF010005187.1:0-38289 GCA_011037195.1 Triatoma infestans
GTGGTAAAGTAAACGCACTTCCGGTTATCCGATTTTTATCAAACTCGGAACTTCAACAACATATTTAATTCTAATCAACACTGTTTAGATGTTAGAATTGTTTAATAAATGAAATAGCACTTTAGATGAAAACCTAACCCCACCCCTCCCCATAAGTGCCCTTGAATTTTCCCAGAGAAATGTTTCAAATAAAAGTTGTAGCTCTTTGTATGTGTAGTTGATATACCAAGTTTGAAGAAAATCGTTGGAGCCATTTTTGAGAAAATTGCAAAAAAGTAAAAAAAAACAATAAGTAAAGTGGTACGTTTGGTTGAGGAATTTTGCTGACCCACTGTCAGATGCCATGGTGATACCTAGACGGAATATCAAGTTTCAACTTTCTACGGTTTTTTCATTTTTGAGCTATGCTGTTCACATATATATACACAGACACAGACCATTTGCTAAAAACCACTTTTTTGGACTTAGGGGACCTCAAAACGGATATTTCCGGTGAAAACTCGATATCGAATATTTGACACGATTACAATACTTCCTCTTACTAGGAGTAAGAGAAAGTAAAAAATATTCAGATGTAAAGTAACTTATGATCTTCCAATTGTTAAATTTTCTCAAAATCGAGGTTTTTTTTTTTTTTTTTTTTACAACACAATAATTTCTTACCAATAATATTACAGGATAATGGGAGGTGTTATGACATATCAGGGTCATAGCAATGTCAAAGTGGCTCCAGCCAGCCGCCATCTTCACAAAGGGTGGCAGGAAGAAAGGATAATTTATAACTAGTGGCCCAGCCGGCCGCTGTCTTCAAGACAAGGGCTGCGGCCAAACAAAAAACCCCTTTCAATACAAGGGTCTATACATTACATCAAAGACAAGCACCGATAAAGCTGGCCACTGACCTAAATGACATTGGTCGCCGATCTGGCCAAGGTCGCACGCTACGAGAGATGTCTTAGTATGAGTATTTACTTACACACTTGACAGTGTGTGAGTAAGACTAATATAAACTTCACTGGAGGAGGGGAGCATTCATTTTACACGAGTATCATTACAACATCATTTGACTTCAAATAAAAGTCATAGAGCTAACAAGTTTTTAGTGTATATGCTAGTTTTTAGTAAATATACTAGAAAATTGTTGGAGCCATTTTCCTGAAAATCGCAACAAAGAAAAAAAAGAGTGCAATCGATTCAGTAATGTGGTACTCCTCCCAGTTGATCAATTTTGTGGAAAAACCCTCATAACACGTGCGATGGTAATACCTAAACGAAATATTAAGTTTGAGCTTATTGCGATTTTTCTTTTTTTGAGATATTTCATTCAATCACACACACACGCACACACACACACACACATCCAGCCCATTTGCTAAAAACCATTTTTTTTGGACTCAGGGGACCTCAAAACGGGTATTTCCGGTGAAAAATCAATCGAAAATTTGAGACGATTACAATACTTCCTCTTACTAGGAATAGGAGAAAATAAAAATAGCAAACAGATGGCAAAGTATCTAAAAGCCAAACTTACACAAAGCAGGACCTAATGAAAGCTGTGGTAAAACGTGAATTTAAAATTATTAACTACCATGAAATAGTTTGTTATAAAATATATAAACTTTAAATTCTAACATACAACTGAAAGAGCAGTAAATTCATGGTGAGTAGTTAGGATATCAAGTAGAGGAACATTTGGGTTAGAAGATAGACATAGTTGGAAGTATAAAGGAAACGCGGCGGCCTGCAGCGGCTGTAAAGAATAGAGAAGAGGTTTGCACGTTGATGGCTCGCAATAAAAGTAAATCAGGTGCTTAAGGTGCAAAATGTGCGCATTTTGACCAACAATAGACAAGGCTTAACGTTATATACTTTTTATTATGAAACCAGGTAATTCATACATCTCTACCAACCGCCCGGAATATTTACATTTGTTTTTTTTTTTGTTTAAACAATATTGTAAACTATTATGTAAATATTTTGTTTGCTTTTTAAGTTAACAATGATACAATGAACTGATCGGTTCTTCATTAATTTTTAAATGTTAAGCCATTCGTAGCCGTCCAACTCGTACAATCCAACATTCCTTCTCGATTTTTGAATTAAAAGTCTACTCGACAAACAATGCCATGGATTAAGACTATACTAGGCTGTTCATAACATTCAAGTCATAAGGAGGGAATCTCTTTTTGCTCTGTCACAGTTCAAGTAAACATTGTTCTTGTCATAGTTAAGTCATCTAGTTAGTGCTCTTATCAGAGTTCAAATCAAATAAGTCTCTTTTGCACTAATCAGAGTTTAAGTCACACGTTGGTCTGTCTTCGCTCTCGTCTCAGAGTTCAAGACACACGCAGTCTGTCTTCGCTCTTGACAGAGTTCGTCATAAAATTATCTACCTTAGTTACTGCCACAGTTCAAGTTACACGGTTAGTACTCCTTTGTTCTCGTCAGAGTTCAAGTTACACGGTTAGTTACCTTTACTCCCATCAGTGTTCAAATCACACGCAAGTATTACGTTGCTCGCGCTTAGAGTTCCAGACACACCTTAGTCAGTCTTCTGTCTCGTCCGAGTTGAAGGTTACTTTCCCTTTGTTCTCATCAGAGTTCAAAGGTAACATGGTTAGTATCCCTTTCCTACCGTCAGAGTTCAATTTACACGGACTCACCATTTGCTCTCGTCACAGTTCAATTTACAGGGTTACTGTTCCAGTGGTATCGTCCAGAGTTCAAGTCGCATGGTTAGTGATCGTATGCTCTCGTCGGTTAAAGACGGCTTTTGCAAACTGGTTATACGCATCGTATCACATTTAAATGATGTTGTCCACCAACTTACATACGCCCGATAGAAATTTGTACATAATATAACTAGTCTGATAATAATAGTTTATTGACACTATTTAATTAAAAATAATTATAAACATTATATACCTTGACATGTACACCAGGCAATGGAAACAACTGTGCTGGGGGCGTGTCCCTTGGTACAAATCTGTAGAACTCGTGGCCATCTTTGTACCATTTTACAGAATACAATGTTTCACCTTGTAAATCGAATCTACACTCCAATACAGTCCTGTTACCGCGTATTGTATGCTTATCTATTCGAACTTGTAGTAAAAGCAACCCAGTCACTATTTCTGTAACAAACAAAAAATATATATTTGTTAAAAATCTTGAAAAATTGTTCATAGATTTGCCATAAAAATTATGTTAATAATCAGTAGAAATTATTCTAGTTACAGATCATTGATGAGCAGATTAATAACATAAATTCCTAGCCATTTTATTGGCTGACCTAAGTGAATTTCCAAATATGTAATAGATTAAATCATATAGAATGTAGGAATATGAAATGTTCTTTGTTGTGTGATAAAGAACATCTCAAGAATCATCAGGCAATTTTGTAACAAATAAACAATTTTGTAATTTACTTTGTAAACAAAGCACAATTAATTCCGTTCATTACACTTAATAAGGATAACAATTGTAATAGCATCAACAATGAGCAGGCTCACTTTCGCTCACTTTCTACACTTGATATATTTCTGCACATACTGACTTGGGGTGGAGACTGTGATGCCAGAAATTAAATCTATAAATATAATTTGAAGAAAATTATGATTTAATAGAAAAATACAATTTGGTTGGCAAAAAAGGGTAAAACATAAGTAGAAGACACCGTTACAGAAGAGTTCATAGAAGTTAGCCAGCTTTGTCTTTTTGCCCCTTCTCACAGTAGAACTACCAAGAGAAAGCATTCATTCAAGAGAGAGTCAAAATCCTGCTTTCAAACAGACAGCCTGAATAAGACATTCAACCAGAACATTTGTATCAGGAATCGCTCTCTTAAATTCAGTGCCAGCTTAAGTTGACTTTTGAGTTTCAATCAATCTAGCTAATAGTTATTTGATTCTGTGCATTTATAAGTTAATTCAAGATTCAAAATTAATAATTATCTTGTAAATTTACTAATTTAATATATAGTTACATTATTTATTTAAAAGTGGTTCTTATTCTCTATTTCTAATACTTCTATCTCTATTTCAAAAATACACACTCATAAGCCCCATTACAAAACCGCTCGTGCTCCACTACAAACATACAACAACACATCAACACATTACATTGTAGTAAGTCAATTTCTCTTTGGAATGTTTGTAGTGTAACATTTCTGACATCTATCACAGGAAGAAGACGTGTTGAAATACTATAGGCATAGAGTTTATTTTCTTTTCCTATCTCTAATTAATACATGGTCCGTTTCTAGGGTGACGGGTTAAAAGAGGGCCCTCTAAAAGATGCAAATTTGTAGGGTTTAGGGAAGTTGTAATCAATAATTGTAGTAAAGTTAAGCTTTTAGGGGGTTAAAGTGGGGATAGAAAAGAAAATTTTAGATTACTGAGGAAAATAAACAAAATAGAATAACAAAACCAAAATAACACAACGCAGCAGGACGAGCATAGTGAAGGCAGTAAGGGCGGAGCAGTAAAGTACGTTATAGGCAGGTATGTGGTTACAGAAGAATTCAGAAAATGTCAGATCCCATGGTGATACCTAAACGTAATATCAAGTTTTAATTTTCTATGGTTTTTCGTTTTTGAGCTATGCTGTTCACATACATATACATACATACACACACACACACACACACACACAGACCATTTGCTAAAAACCACTTTTTTGGACTCAGGAGACCTCAAAACGGATATTTCCGGTGAAAACTTGATATCGAAAATTTGACACGATTACAATACTTCCTCTTACTAGGAAGGAGAGTAAGAGAGAAAGTAAAAAAATAAAGTCGCACTTTTGGTTAATGGATTTTGTCCGAAACTAAAGTTTCCGATCCTGATGGTGGTACCCAAACAAAATTGCAAAGTTTTAACTTCCTGGATTGTTTTCATTTTTGAAAACAGGTTATTATATTCAGGTTATATAATAGGTTATATTTACCTATAAAGTGCTATTTAAGTTTATTATACAATTCCATCATAAAAGTAATAATATTAATTAGTATTTAAATATGTTGCCAAAAAATTCCGAGTTTGAAAGAAAATCGGTTGACCGGAAGTGGGTTTTTACTGAACAGTTTCAGTATTTTTTAAATTTAATGTGGTCTATGAATTTTGGGGAGGACTTATAAGTTTTGTATGAAACTTTTTTCCGAAAAAGTCCATTTATAGAAGTTTAGGGATAGAGGGGGGAAAGTTATGCTTGCCTCAAATAAGTCAATTTATTAAATTGTGATCTCCCATTGATACAAAATTGAAGACAAGTAAATATTTATTATAAGTTTGAAGAAAATTCGTGTTATAATTATTCTGTTAACTACAGTAAGAGTAAGTCGTTTCACATCTGATTTTTTCTCACACTCAGGGGACTTCAAAATATTTATTTCCGGTGAAAAACTCAATTACGATAATTTGATCAGAGACATTTTCCATGGTAGCCTGCTTCATTTTGTGGTCATCTCATTTGTGCTCTTCCAATGACCACAAAATGATGCAGGCTACCACCGAAAGTGTCTCTGATGCTTTCCAGCTCTGCGGAACCAACCACCACAACAACGATAACTTGACACGATCGCAATACTTCCTTGGACAAGGAAAAGTAAAAATAACTAATACTCAAAAAAAAGAGAGAAGGAAAAAAACAATCCTTCGAAAAATAAAATCAACATTTTTTTTAAAAAAAAGGGTTAAAAAAAATATGAAAAAGAACGTTTATTGTTGAATGAATACAGAAGTTATTAAAAACACATTTTATCTTGGCCTGCCCTTTTTAAAAGCAAACGTAAAAACATCTAAAGTAACTGTAGACAAAAGGCGTAATAAATAAGATCGACAGACAAGACTTATGAAATTCATATTGTGTAAACAACAATTCGTGAGCTTTCGGGGTGCTTCAACGCTTCAATTTTTTTTTTTTTTAATACTTTTACACAATCATTTCTTGCTTTAAAATCAATTTTTACTTTCTGTTACTCCTAGTAAGAGAGGAAGTATTGTAATCGGGCCAAATTACCGGAAATATATGTTTTCAATTATGTTGGAACACATGAGTAAAATTGGAAGTTTAAACAAAATTGATCATTTTCAGGTGTATCAATATTAACAGGTGTAAGAGAAAGTTGTGTGAATGTTTCGAACCAAGATTTATTATTATTATTATAAAAGCTCTACCGATTGTGTTCTGGCTCGTAAATACTAAAAAATTTCATGTATATTCATATGTTTGATTAAATAATTATTGGTTGGACAATGATAAATCATATGGTTGGTTTTAATCTTGTACTAAAAGTTGTACTAGAAAAATTCATCACGATGCCCTATTATGCTGAGAAAAACCCAAACAGCTTAATACTATCTAGATCAGAACGAAGACGTTTAGCCCGACAAAAAGCATTAATGGAAAAAGAAGAAGAACAATATCTGTCGACCGGCCGGCGAAGTATAGTTAGAGAATGGATATTATACCCATTTACCGGCCTGATTACAGCCTCTTCACCGTTATGGTTGCATTACAACTTGGAAGAGCTACCATTGAAAGATGCACAAACTTATCTAATTCCTTTAACCATTGCTGTATGCTTTGTACTTAACACAATTTACAAAGAATATGAAAATTTTTTTCGGCCACAGTTGGCTCGTCTTAGAGAAACAGCTATTGCGATTGAGGTTAGTCATTCTCTTTCATTTATTTATTTATTTTTTAATGTATAAAACTATAAAAAATCACATTAAGGGAAGGAATTAATTAGCTCAGTGGTAGCCTGGACACTAACGCGGAGGTCCCAGGATTCAAGTCCAGCAATGCTACCTATAGATTTTCTCTTCCTAGGACCTCTGCAGGTCACTATTGACCAAGTCCGATGATTGACAGTGCTTTAAACTCAACTGCTGTTTGTCCCTACTACTAAACAAACAATTGCTGTTTGTTTCTACTAAACCCAATTGTTAGTTATCACTATCCGGTGATTGACAGTGTTGTCAGTAACGAGAGAAGACTGTCCGTAGACACTGGGGTGCACTGAGAAGGCTCAGGGACAGCACAATAGTTAATTTACAGGTGTTTTTTGGGTGATACGTAAGATAAGCGCCCTCAAAAAAGTGGATTTATTAAGTTTAGATTCCATTAATATAAACACTGAAAACAAGTAAATATAAGACAATTAAAAGTTTAAAGAAATCTGTCATTATGGAAGATTCTTCTCGACCGTTCTTATATGAAGGAAAAGGATTGTGATATTCGGTCTTTTTAAAAAATAAGAAAACTTAAATTTTTGCCAACGTTTCGACAAATATATTGTCTATTTCAAGGCCTACAACATATAAATACAACAGGTTCTTTTTTGAAAGTCAAAATCAAGAAACAAAATCAGAACATAATAAAAAATAAAATTATAGATTAATTTATAAATTTTATTTTTATTATTTCTGATTTTGTTTCTTGATTTTGACTTTCAAAAATGAACCTATTGTATTTATATGTTGTAGTCCTTGACAAAAACAATATATTTGTCGAAACGTTGGCAAGAATTTAAGTTTTCTTATTTTTTTAAAAGACCGAATCTCACAATCGAAATCTGTCAATTATAACTGTGTAAGTTGCAGTAAGAGAAAGCTGTGGATTTCATACCAAATTTTTAAACAATAATTTGGAACGGCCTAGGTAAGCTAGTCACAGTCTTTCAGGTAGATTTTGTACCTAAAACGCACAGAAGACAAATTTATGTTTTCAAAACCATTACTAGAATAAAAAGCTATATCAGATACGAGTGTAGGGTTGTTGGCATTTGCCTTAGCATTCTGACATATATGAGTAGCAATAATCTGGTCTCTATTTAGGGGGGGAGGGCGAGCATTCAACACTTGAGAACCCTTCAGGAGCCCATTTCAGATTTGATAACCCGTTCAAATCATTAAAATTCATCAAATTCATTATAGAACGTTGAGACACAGACTCATAGCCAACACTCCAACCAATCTAATCTAACAGTTTGTCTTTATTGTTGAATCATTTTGGGCTTTCCATTGTCATGAGCTCGGTAATCTCTGCAAGGCTAATGAACGGTTTATCTAGAACCTAATCCACGTATTATGTTTGTAAATAAGAAACTTCCCGCATCAATGGTGACTTGATTTTGATCTTTTAAACTTTCTTAAAAACTGTAAGCAATATTTCCTACCAATATATTTATAATAAATAAATATTTCTTTTTTCAGTTATCCAGATTAGAAAAATGTTCGAGTCGTAAAGCAAGATTAGATCGATTACATATATTAAAACAACAAGTAGCTGGTACAGAAGCTGCTTTTTATTCAGTATTTATTATCAACGCTTTGTTTTTATCGCATGTAACATTGGCTTATTGTTTTTGCATAAGATCGCTACCGGCTAATTACAGTTATGTTATTTCTATAATCATAGCCATCCTGGGTACAGTATTGTTAACAAAATATGTCAAGGAGAAGAAGTCAACTTAAAATGTAAAAAAGAAGATTTCTGTAAAAATTTGTTATTCAATTTAACAGCCTGTTTTTATGGTGGTATCCAAGGCTCGTTTTTTTTATAATCATATTTTTAATAAAATTTGCTATTGAATTTTATAAATATTCTTTTTAAAATATTCTCTAATATGCTAAAAATAATTTCCAATAATCAGCAGTTGACGTTTAAAAATTCTCTGCAGAATCTATGCATAAGAACATTACTATATTGCAAAAGTACAATTCTAGACAATAATAATAATAATAATAATATATTTATTGTTAAAGTAATAACCAGTACAATGAGCCTGGTTCTTACAAAGACAAAATAAAACAATAACTTATATCTAAAATAAAAAGAACAGGTCATTTATAGTTATTGCCATTTATAGTAATGACAAAAAGTAAAAATGAAATTAATACAATTATCAATGTAAATTAAAGGATTACTAATCTTAATGAATTGTCACGCATGCAACCAAAAGAAAGGAAGATATTAGAAATATCTATTATCTGAAATATATCTGAATACTTAACTAAAAGTACAATAACATGATTATAATATAATATTCTCCACATTAAAAATAATTAAATATATACAAAAATACTAAACACTGTGGCTGAACATCTTAACTGAATTAATCTTATTTATATTAAATGAATTATAAATTAATTATATACACACACATTCATATTTCAGTATTTGAATATTTTTATTGGGGTACAAGTTTGGATATATTTAAAACATATGTTTACAAAGAATTTAATTTGTCAATTGTATTTAATGTTAAAATATATTCAATACGTTGATCATTGTTTGCATTCCGCAGAATTTTACTAAAGACAATTTTAAAGTTTGGCAAATTGGTAGAGCTTTCCAAATAACAAAGGTTCTAATGGATTTATTATTATAACTTGACAAATTGGGCAATTTTCATTTAAGGTATAAACTAGGGATGAACCTATGAAAAATAATTTTACAGAATTACTATGAGGCGAGCCTCAATTGGCTTACTGCTCTTAATTTATCTATGTTAACAAAAAAATTTTTAACTACGTTTGAGGTTCATAATAATTATAATTTTTTATATTTCTGTAAATGTGACTAAATTTTGAATTAAGTATCCGATCTATATCTTCACTAAGTAGTTTATTTTCCAATTTTTCTATAATATTTTGTTTATTGTTTAAAGCAAATTGTTTTATCCACCGTTCGGAAAAAATTGAGGTCCACCCAATTGTTCCCCCCAAGTTCTAGCGATTGTTACCCAATTGTATTCATTGTTATGCAGGTTATTATCATCTAAGGAATATAATGATTGAAAACATTTTTTAGGCTCTCTTTCATCTGGAAGAGAGATAAGTTTAATCCAGAAATTAACTATTCTTTTAAAAATAAATACTTATATACAGGGTGTAACAGCAACCTCTGGCAATACTTCGGGATATGGTTTGTCACTTTATTTGGAACAAAAAATTTCTAATAAACCATGGTCCGATTCGTTCGCCTTCAAAAGTTATTCTTCATTTTGGAAAATTTTCAATTTTCCTACTTTTTCTCATAAAATTGATTATATCTCAAAAAGTTTTTCACATAAATCATATTCAATTACACCTTTGGAAAGAGCATTAAATTTCCTATAAGAAACAGAAGTTTTATTTTAATTGAATTAATTATAAGGCTTTTCAGAGACATTAAACTCAACTCTACAGCGCTTCGACTGTTAAAAACCACTTTTCAATAGTATTTTCTTATAAATTTCTTTAAGGCAAGCGTACGGTCCGGTTACAGAAAAAATATCTACATTTCACCAGCTTTCCAACGATAATAATATCGTGGGGTTTCTTTCTTGTTTTCTTAAGGAAAATGCGAAATAAATGTAAAAAAAAACCATTAAAATGCAAAGAGCTGCAGCTTCCACGCTGCCGTTACAAAACCCACAAATAAAAACATATCTCTCTATTCTATGACAAAGAAATCTGGCATTTTGAATGTATGACCAACTAAATCACGACTAAATGTTTCTGTTTATTAGAATTGGACGAATTTCTATCGTGAGATAACAATTCCAAAGTTCATTACAGGATTATTAATTAATCTTGTGATATTTTTGTAACAGCTCTCAATTTTCATTTTGTGTTTTTTTTACATTTATTTCGCCTTTTCTTTAAGAAAACAAGAAAGAAACCCCACGATATTATTATCGTTGGAAAGCTGGTGAAATGTAGATATTTTTTCTGTAACCGGACCGTACGCTAGCCTTAAAGAAATTTATAAGAAAATACTATTGAAAAGTGGCTTTTAACAGTCGATGTTCCAATGTCTCTGAAAAACCTTATAATTAATTCAATTAAAATAAAACTTCTGTTTCTTATAGGAAATTTAATGCTCTTTCCAAAGATGTAATTGAATATGATTTATGTTAAAAACTTTTTGAGATATAATCAATTTTATGAGAAAAAGTAGGAAAATTGAAAATTTTCCAAAATGAAGAATAACTTTTAAAGGCGAAGGAATCGGACCATGGTTTATTAGAAATTTTTTGTTCCAAATAAAGTGACAAACCATATCCCGAATTATTGCCAGAGGTTGCTGTTACACCCTGTATATTAAATACTTAATAAATATTTAAAAATAAATGAATGTGTAAACTAAATTTGCTCTATGCAAGTCTGTGTTGTTACACTGTCTGAAAAACGCATCCTGAAGATGGGCGAACGCCCGAAACCCGTCGATGACCACAAAATGAAGCATGCTACCACGGAAAATGTCTCTGATGAAAAACAAATACCATTAACGGCGGTCTACCGGATTCTAGCCTTATCAATGGTAGTGTGGGGTATAACCGTGGCCAATAAAATAGGTTTTTAAAAACTTTGGCTGGGCTGTTTCAATTAATTCTAAATATCTTAATAACCATACTTCATAGCAATAGAGTAACATAGAAGCTACCATGGAATCAAAGTCATTTTGGTTTGCCATGCGTCACTTTTACTTTTAATTAAGATTTCCCTAACTCTATTACCAGCCACTGAAGACTTTTTACAATCCTAGATAAGACATACAGAACGCTTAACACTACTTGAAAACAAAGCATAGCAACCAGTTAGTTATATTATCATTACAATACTTTCTGACAAAGGAATTTTACCGTAATTCCTATAAAACAATATAAAGGTTTTAGTTTATTTTGTAAACTTTATCAGATTTATTTCTAAATAAAAAAAAAGATGAACACAATACCAAAACAATACAAATATGACATAACCTCAAAAAAGAAAGAAAAAAGAGTAAAACTCTTTGCAAACATGCATTATCACTAAATCATTCTTTTGACTTTTAGAACTCCATCTATGCTCACAATACAATCCAACCAAATCAAACGCTTATACGCAGAATCCTTACTATAATCCACATTCAACGCAATCCTATTAATCATAAAAAAAAGACAAAGAAGTTATTTCATCCCTCTATAATAACTTCCTCCAATTCTCTATCTACCCATTTTACCCATTCCTGAGCTTCATCATTCTACAACTTTTCCCAATCCTAAACCTAACCCCCGAAAATTTATATGTATGTATATATTTAAAAATAAATAAATAAAAAACATTCCTAACTCCGAATTTTCTCCCATAACGGTATTTCCCTTTCCGGGGATTTTCCACTTCTACTTTCAATAGATAAATACACTCTTTCATAGCTATTGAAAAAATGTAAATGTTTCCTTAATATTTCATCCTCATTATTAATTCTATTATTTTATTCTATTGTATTTTTTGCTTTGTGTTTTTTCATTTATTACTGATTCCTGGTTAAGATTTATGTTTTTGTAATCTTTCTTCTTTTGCCACTGAAGGTGGCAAACAACGTTTGCCGAAACGTCGGAACGCCCAGAAAACACCTGGCTAATAAGCCACATAATATAAACATAAAATACAATGTACACTGAATAAAAATTAAAAACGTTACAACATGGTTAAATAAAAAAAAAAATCTGGTGTGAAACACTCACACAACAACTTTCTCTTACACCAGTTCTCAAAATTATAGTTAGTTTACCAAATTTAATGAAATTCGTCGAAAACTGAAAAAAAAAAAAACTGTCCAATAAAAGCGAACTTCCGGTTTACTAATTTTCTGTAAACTCGGAATTTTGGTCATCTATTTATTTCTAATTAATTTTGTTTGGATGATAGAATTGTATAATCAACTATGATAGCACTTTGGAGCAAACCTAACCCCACCCCTCTCCCAAAAAAGTGCCCTTAAATGAATTTTTCCAGAGAAATGTTTTAAAAAAAGTTGTAGCTCTTTGTATGTGTAGTTGACATACCAAGTTTAAAGAAAATCGTCGGAGCCATTTTTGAGTACCATATAAAGTGGTACTTCCGGTTTAGGAATTCTGACAGATGACCCACTGTCACGTGCCATGGTGATACCTAAACGGAATATCAAGTTTCAACTTTCTACGGTTTTTCGTTTTTGAGCAATGCTGTTCAAATACATACATACATACATACATACACACAACACACACACACACACACACACACACTAAAAACCACGTTTTTGGACTTAGGGAACCTCAAAACGGATATTTCTGGTGAAAACTCGATATCGAATATTTGACACGATTACAATACTTCTTCTTGCTAGGAGTAAGAGAAAGTAAAAAATATTCAGATGTAAAGTAACTTATGATCTTCCAATTGTTAAATTTTCCTCAAATCGAGTTTTTTTTTCTTTTTTTTTTTTTTACAGCACAATAATTTATTACCAATAATATTACAGGATAATTGGGGGGGGGGGCATTTGAAATGATATTTATGGAATAGTCTTCCGAGTAATAGCTTGCCCGGGATGGAAAATCAATTATTTTTGAGAAAAGTGTTTAAAGTAAATAGCAAAAATCGCGAAAAAAATTGAAACAATTACAAAACATATATGTTTTATATATTACGTATATATATTTTTAGTGAAAAATATGAAATAATTACAATATATATATATAAATCAATAAATTGATCATCCTTTATACTGTGACGAATAGGAAATTAAACATAAGAAAAGTCGTGTATATTTAGGGGCACCATTTAGCTGCACTGGGGTTTTCCTGAAAGCATCTATTCACTTTTACAATAATGATCTAATGGTCTTGAGTAAGGTGAGGGATCTGATTGTCAAAGAAACACCAAACAATTGGGAGTCCAAGAAAAGACTTTCATATCTGTTGTAGCAGCGAAAATAATTGTATGCGTTGGAATTGTGGGCGTCCGGCATATGTGTGGATAAATACTGGTTAAACTAGAAACATTGTTTTCCAAGCAGCTTTACCATCTCCCATTTTAACACTCCAAATAATTTTATATCAGACACAGAAAGTGGGTTGTCAAGATATTAGATTTATAGTGTTAAAAACGAATGCTGAATTTCTGGGTTAGTTATTCTGAAATATGCCTGCTACTGACATTTTACGAAAATGTTACAATATATTATATATTCCATCATATATGGTAAATAGGATGTTTTCTGACATTTCATCTTTTAACAGGGCAGCATATTTAAACAAGATATAATTATGAAATGACCATTAAAAAAAAATGAAAATAAAGATGGTGTTCTAAATTCTAGGTTATAAACTATAAGAATTTAAACAAGCTAAAAAATTAGTTGGCTGAGATCAAAGAAGAAACTTTATTTTTTAAAAAACTTTATTCGACGTTTCGGACACTTTTGTTGTCCTTCCTCAGCAACTACAAAACAAAAAATAAGGATATCAAGAAATTTGTATGATAAAATTAAAAACATATAACAATTGAACAATATTAAAAACATATGATACCTGTTAAGGAAGAATGGAGCATTGTTTGGGGAGGTTGTAGAGTAAGGTATGCTTGCAAAGTAAACAGACAGGGGAAATTTTTTCCAAGTTGGGAAATCTGAAAAGTGGTAGAAATGAAAAACAACTCAATTAATAATTATAAGAGAAATAAATGAATATAAATAAACTAGAAAATGAGTGGAAAGTATGGAAAGTTGGTATATATAATTTAGTGAGGAAGCGGATGTAGTGGAAGAAAGCAATGAAAATAAATAGTTTAGAGTTTAGAATATTTTATGGTATCCAAAATTGTATTTTAATATTTTATAATTATCTTAGTGCTGTGAATTTACCTTCAAAAAGAGTATATTTTAGTGTCAGGTACTGTAAATTGGGGTCATTGCTAGTAGGGAAACAAAGCCACAAAATTTAATACAATGCGACTTGGCCAACTGCTTTGTTAGAGAGCATTCCTTAGAACAGTCTCACTTCTGCTTTCAAACAACGAAGTCAGTCTTCTGTCTTCAAACAAGACAGTCGTAATTCTGCTTCCAAAGCCAGAACAGAACACTTCAGGAATCGTTCTCTTAGTATCAGTGCCAGTTTCACAATATATTAAATAAGTTTATAACATCAAATAAGTTGTAGTTATTATTTTAACAGAATATATTTATTTTATAAAACAGTGGTGCTTTCTCAATTATACTTATTACTTCTATCTCTATCTCAAACATTCATACAAGCCCTTTATTTTACAACACCGCTCGTGCTACTACAAATACACAACATCACCAATCACATTACACGGAAAATGTTGTTATAAGAAGAGGTAATGACGTCCTTGTCTTTTTTGTAGTTGATAGAGTTAGGGTTAAGGTTAATGTGGATGGATTCAGAAAGAAATCGCTCCAGGTGGTTAGGATAGAAGTATTTCGGAAATCAAAGGAGTGGCCAAGGGTGAGTGCATGTTTTGTGAGGGCTGTACTGTCAATTTTTTTGTTAGCTGTGTCTAGTTCATATTGTCTAAGTCTCTTTCGTAGATGTTGTTTTGATTCACCAATGTAACATGCGTTACAGTTTGGTGCAGTGCAAAGTATCTATAAACAGAGTTCGTTTTGTTATAAATAGAGAGGCCAGATTTGAGTTTGGGAATGATAGACTTAGAATATGCATTATTTTGTATGAGATCTTTCATCTACACAAATACCATTTTCTGGATATCCATATTTTTTGTTTTATAGTTCCTGAGGAAGGACACCAAAGGTGTCCGAAACGTCGAATAAACTTTTTTTAAAAATAAAAAGTTTCTTCTTTGGCCCCAGCCAACTAATTATTTAACTTGTTTAATTAACAACGGCCAAACATAAATATTGTTTACACTTAAATAAGAATTTAACTTAAAGGTTGTGAATTTTATTTAACCAATAATTTAACAATAAAATAATAGCGTTTAAAATGGTTAATGAAACTATAATTATATTTTATGTCAATATTAAGAGAATAACAATATATAGTGAAGAACTGTGTCAGATTTGCAATTTGAAAGCTCCTGAGTGACTGCTACATATATTTTATTAAACTGGCCTATAAAGTAAAGAATTTTTATCGAACTATCTTTAACAACTAACATTCTCACAGGTAATCCATTCTTCCACACTATTCTGCAATCAAGATGAAAGAATAATCAAGAAATGTTCTTCGATTTAATGAAATTATTCTTTTAATAAGAAGATTTATTTTTAAACTTTATGAAACAAAGTTAAAGATTTTGAAAAAAATACTATCCAGTTTTATTTGAAGAAAATGTAATTTTTTTTCTTTTCTTTGTTTATTGTAATTTTTAAGAGCCACACCTTTGTAAAATGTAATATTCTTTTCATAAATACAGTATATTTCTTTCTTTTTACTTTGCTTTATAATGTATGATGATTAAAACCTTCGGTCAAAACTAGGAAACTATTATTGACAATAACTTTGCATCAGATTGACTAGAAAACTAAGTTTATGCTAAATTAACTTGTGAATCAAGTCATACTCGTAAAAGTAGGAGTTACTTAAGAAGCCCGTCTTGCAATATAAGAGGCATGTTAATAAAAGGAGAAAGAAACAAATAAGGCGGTCAGTATTACCTGTCCTAACTTACCTATTTAGAGTGTTAAATTGTTTTGATTAAATATTGTATGTGGAAAGTTAAGGTAAACTAAGATCTGTAGAAATACCTAACCTTAAAAACTAAATAAATAAAATTTTATATCGGATGATATTAGCCAGAGACAATAGTGTAAAGAAAGAATAGCTAGGAAGGGCGACAATTGTGTAACTTTTCACCTTGCATTCAGGATATTGCTTTTCTTCAACTGATTGTCTTATATACAATCTTTCCAAATACTTTTGAACCTTATAACTGGATACTTATTTCTTTATTATATTTAGATTAGAGACAGTTCAATATATGTGGGAGAATAGTTCGATATGTGTACATCGACAGTTGTCATTTAGTTATATGTATATACATATTTATATGCAAAATGGAAACTTGTGTCACTTCAAGCTGGGGAAAGAAGTAAGTTAACAAGTAATAGTGTCCTCCAGAATTTTTCCCATGTTCCCGATTCTTATTTAAGATCTTAGATGGATGCCTTAGAAATGATGGATAAAATGCCGAGGAATGAGGATGATGATTATTATTATTGGTTTGCAGGGAGAGACCAAGCCCCACAAACTCAAGCATTCGGCTCATATAGCTACCCCTAAGCTCACTTAGCTTTTTTTGTAGAAAAAAAATCCAGACCCAAGATACACATTAAGATACACAACAGTACGAAAAAATCGGAAATTCTAGGTGGAAATTACCTAAGCCAATTCCACAGACATTCTGAAACGATAAAGGTTCTGAACCTTGATTTCTCACAACCTAAGCAATCTGATATAAGGGGGGGGGCTGTTTCATAAACTACGAAACGCTTCTGGCTTGAGATTAGAGGCTAGGCTTGAGACGCTTCCATTATGATTAGAGATAACATTTCTAATTTAAATTTCTTAGACTAAAACATCCAATCAAGGTTTCCAACCAGATGTCTGAAAGAGGTCCGTGTAAGATGAAGAACATCTCATTATTAGCCCTGTTGCGACCTCCACCTTAAGACTGTCGACAACCAACTGAGCTCGTATATAAGGATTAATGCTGTGAAACTCTCCATGACTAAAAGTCTGAAAGACATGTTCCCAAAGTACAGCAGGGTCGGCACCAATGAAGTGGAGAGCGAAGCCTAATTTGGTCACCTTTCTTATCTCCTCATTTCCCTAAATTACTAAATTAAAAGTGCAATTGTTTAAACTTAATTTATAACTTAATTTTAACAAAATATAATATCGCAACAAATCCACTAAAGATATAAGAAAAGAATCAATTTTTGAACTACAACTAAATGGTATTTATTTATCCACAATTACTCCAAATTATTTTTAATATTTTCGACATGGTAACTAAGAGACTGACAAAAAAATTTCAAATATCTTATTCATCATTAAAAAAACACAGAAGATTCTATTGTTAAAAATAACAGTGAATCAAAACTACTAATTGTATAGATTATTTAACTTGTTTTCTTAACAATGATCAATTATATGCACAAAATTTTTAGTAATTTAATTTAAATTGTTACAATGATGTTATAATTGTGCGGAAATGTTATCCTCCACAATTAAAACTGGAATGAAGACCTGGGGGGTAGCAAAAAACATCAACAAGAAATAACAAAGAAATAAACCTCTATTTATTGAGATCTTGAACCACCTATGTCCACAATACAGTAATATTTTAAACGCTCCGCATAGCGCTTAGAGCAGAATAGGCTTGGTGCTATCTGGAACCCAAACGGAAGCAATAATGGTAGCTCCGCCACAGAGAAAATACAGCAAGCTCGAGCTTTCACGCCAAGCGGACGGACCCTATGGTAGTACAGCAAGACCTATGACTGTTTCCATGAAGGAGGACAATCAGGAATAACCTGAATAATTAAGATTAAATATAAGTTAGCGAAACAGTTATAAGTGAAGACAAGTGCTAAACAAATGACCACAAAATAGAATGTAATTGAGTGGATAAAGGTACGGATACGCCTTCACAGTGAAGGGGATGAAACTAGGCAACGAAATGTTGTTAAATAGAAACAAGAATGAATAGGGAAGGTGAAATATTCCTTAACCTGGACCAAATGGTGAGAAAGATGTTATGAGCCTGCAGTGGTTTGTCGACGTACCAGGCGATACAGTTATTCTCGTATAAAAAAGTGCTTTAGTTCTGTAATGAAGAAGCGCTATTAATAAGCAAAAAGCTCAAGATTATCAGCTTAAGGTAATTACGAGAAACTAAAGCAGTAAAATAGCCAAATAAGTGGGTATGAGTGAGGATAGCTGAAAACTAATAGAAAATTTAATACACTGGCACAAGTAAAAGGTGCCCAATAAAATGGCAAAAATATTAAACGAAAGGTATTTACGAAATATAATAAAATACCTGGCGTATTTATCTGGTTTCAGCCTTGTAATAACTGAAGAACCTGTTATTAGTCAAGTTCCTGAATTTAACCACTGAACAAAAAGCCTTGCCATGATGTAGATGGTAAAATTGCTCGAACACTCGAAGATGTAGGTAAGTATCTCGTAAGAGAGAAGAACATATGATAATAAGGAAATACAGAATAAGGAAATACCCAATAAGTTGAATCCTTGTCAGTACCAACATTGGTACATGCAATATGTGAATATGTGCATGATGCAATATGTGTTGCGAGAATAAATTGGTCGAAAACTGGTTTTTAAAGCGGCCACAGTTCAACTTGGTAAAATAACGATTCAGAAGAATAGAGACTAGAATTGCCGTCAAAATGGTAAAACTGCAATGGTTGATGGTAAAGTTTGCGTACGCTAATGGACGAATATGATTGGGTGAAGGTAAGACAAATAGTTCCTGAGCTGGGCTCAAATAAATGCTTTGTAGCGTTTCAGCCAAAATAATAAAAATTTTACACAATTAAGGAATTACAAAAGATTATTGTAAAAATGTAATTTAGATGATACAGGTTTTTAATAACTCATGAGTTGAATAGTATAATCCGCCTGGCGGCCAAAAAACCAACTGTCACAGGAAATCCAAGTAATGTAAATTCGCGGGGTTTTTAAATACACAACATTAATAATAATAATTTTTCAATTATTCTGGAAAGCAATTTTCCATGAGAGCAACCTGAACTTATAAGTGAACATAACTTATAACAAGGTATAACTTATACCTAAACATTCAAACTGAATTTCTTTTTAATTTATTTCTTGTTAACTAAATTTATACTCTTTATCTTCTTTGCAAGACTTGATGAAAATACATTGGAAGAAGAGAAATGTGAAAACGCAATTAAATGAATCGAAAAAACAGGATAACATACTAAACTTGGTTTAACCCCTGACTATTAACAAGTAAACTAGGATTCCAATTTCCGATATGTCTCTCTGTGAAATTACTAGAATAAAGTAAGGTTTAACAAAATTAAATAGGAAATGGAAAGCATTAAAAAAAAGAAAGAAAAGAAAGATAATTGAAGCGTGTAAATAGTATGTGCCATTGAAGTATAAGTTGGATGTCACATGAGCCTAACTACTGAGGATCCGGTTCGAGAAGGAAAATTAATTGTGAAGCGATAATCACCTCATAAATTGATGCCCAAAAATAAATAAATAAGTGACTTTCTGCTGAGAGGAGGAGAAATATTTTAGAAAATTATTATGTTCTTGAGAACAAAAATCTGAACACTATGATTGATACTGATGTGAATAATTTTGATTTGAAATTTTTTGATTTACAATGTCCTATAATAAACTTCCATTTAGCGCGGCTTACCTTTTCTATTAACGAATTTTATATTGAAAGCAAATCTCACACCTCTTTGGGGTCAAATATTTCTTAATATTTTAGAGAATATAAAATAGTAAAACTGGAATAAGCAGTAAACTGTAGTGGAAGTAGCAACTGGGAAAAATAACTTTGAAAAGATAGTTTAGTGAATTTCAACAATATTTTAGGTGAAATAATTTTGGAAAATAAATAGTGAATTTACCTTCAAAAATAGTGTATTTAGAGTCAAGTACTATTAAATTAAGGTCAGTGCTATTGAAGAGACAAAGGGACAAGAATCCGTTAGGGTAAGACAATGCCACTTGGCCAACTGTTTTGTAGGAGAAAAATCCCCCCGCTAGAGCAGAGCATTGTATAAACAATCTAAATTCTGCTTTCAAACATGGACAGTCTCAATTGGACATTCAATTAGAACAATTCTCTCAGGAATCGCTCGCCTAACTTCAGTGCCAGTTATAAGAGATTTTATAAGCATATTATTGTGATATTGAAAAGCATTTAAATCTCTTTAAAGATAATATATTTAATTTAATCTAGCAATGTTATCTTATTTATTTCTTATTACTTCTCTTCTCTTTAAACATATACACTCACAAGCCCTTTTACAAAACCGCTCACGCCACAAACTACTACATAAACAACACATCACAACAACAATATTTCAAAACTATAACAGCCTAACTAAACAACGTGTTTCTCGATCCAAAGTCGTCAATTGGAAAGAGACAATTATTTCTGATAATTTTTTTTTTCTTATTTCAACCTGAATATATCAAATACGAAAGGCACGACAATAACAATAAGTCATAAGCACTTCATAAGAATGTATAAAATATTTAAAAGACTGTAGTATTATATAAACTAAATTAGCACTGAACTCTAACCACCAAACAAACAAATATCAAACTATTCACTTTAGTTCAATGCTCCAGTTTGTATCAGTGAATTCTTTTACACTATAGAAACAGTTGGAAATTACAAACTTTTTCAAAATCATCTCAAATTTTCTTATTTCCAACTGTCATTATATTCACTGGGATTTTATTAAAAATTCTTATTGAAACGACATTTGGAAGCCATTCTGTTTTCTTTAACCTTGTCACAGGTAAGTCAATATTTTCTTTGCTTCCTATGTTATACTGGTGCTGATTTCCTCTAGTCACTGCATCTTTATTTCTTTTTTGCCTTAAGGCCAGCTTGTAAACGTACAAAGAAGGCAGAGTCATAATTTGTAGCTTTTGAAAGAGTGGTCTTCCACATTCATGTAACTTTTTTTCGACAACGTTTTAATCACTATTTTTTGCACTTTAAAAATTTTAACAGTATCAGGTGAGGATCCCCACAGCTCCACTCCATGGCTCCTCCATAGCTCATTCTGGCATGGAATAACGCAAAATAAGTCATCCTCAATACTTCCAAAGGAACTTCATCTCGTAATTTCCTTAGTAAGTAGACTATCTGAGATAGTCTATTACTCAGAGAGTCAATGTGGATTTTCCAAGATAGCTGACTGTCCAATGTAATCCCCCTAGAAACACTATCGTGTCATTCTGTTCTCCTTCTTTACGGATACTGAAAGCCATATTCTTTGTTTTACTCTCATTGAGAATCAGCTTATTTTCCTCCAACACTTTTTCAAACATGAATATTTGTTGTGGTGTTGGTTCCGCAGAGCTGGAAAGCATCAGAGAATTTTCCGTGGTACCGCTTCATTTTGTGGGTCATCGACCGGTTTCGGGCGTTCGCCCATCTTCAGGATGCGTTTTTCAGACAGTGTGACAACACAGACTTACACAGAGCAAACTTAGTTTTTCACACAAACTCCTTTTTTTAGTTAGTTAAGAGTTAGATGATAAAACTAAGTTTGCCTGTGCAAGTCTGTGTGTCACACTGTCTGAAAAACGCATCCTGAAGATGGGCGAACGCCCGAAACCGGTCGATGACCACAAAATGAAGCAGGCTACCACGGAAAATGCCTCTGATGCATGAAATATTTGTTTGTGTTCTCTCTGATACCGTTATTAAATCCCTAACCTTTGGCAATGAGCGTCGTGTCGTCAGCGTACAAAATATTTCTTTTGGGAAAAATTATTCCCACTTCATTGACGTACAATAAAAATAAAAGTGGTTCCAAAACAGATCCTTGCGAGACACCACGCTTACTTTCAGCTACTTCCGAGTCTTCACAATTGTAATGCACATACTGTCTTCTATTCGTAATATATTCATGGAAGAAATTCCATGTAATACCCCTAATTCCGTATTTTTTTAATTTTGAAAGAAGTAGTCCGTGGTTAACCATATCAAAAGCCTTACTCAAGTCATAAAAACTCGCTATACATTTCTTTATTTTCATAGGCCTCCATTATTTCTTCTTTTACAAACTGCATCAACAGCCCCATAGCCTTCTCTGTAGCCGAATTGTGTATTAATAATTAAATTATTCTCTTCCAGGTATGTTAACAACTGACAAGCCACCACTTTTTCTATTACCTTGGATAAGACCGGCACCAAAGCCACTGGACGGTAGTTGTTGGGATCAATCAAATTACCCTTTTTGTGTACAGGAACCACTTTCGCTATCTTCAACACTGTAGGAAAGCAACCATCTGCTATAAAACGGTTTATAAATTTAGTGAGTGGTGTAATATTTAGGTGTATAGTTTTCTTAATAAAGAAATTAGAAAGACCAAAAGAAAATCTATTGTAATTCGTTATCGAGAAAATTCTAAAATTACTTTTAAAATTGTTGCAACATTCATTCTTAAATAATATACCTCAAAAATAAACAGATTACAGATACAACTTTCTATTACTCTAATTAATACAAATTATTGTAAAATTATTGAATATTTGAACAGTTCAAAAAGCAAGATCGGAAAAAGTTCAGTTTTGTTGCGATTTCCTCGAATATGGTTTCGCTTTTATTCATACTTCGCATAATAAGTGGAGTCATACTCGCAAATAAATTTTTGGCCATTTTTTATGTGATGTCTGTAAATAATCCCTTATCGAGAGATAGGTGCTCGAAATACGCTGACACTGGCCTGAGTGTCGGGGCATGCTGGGTTTCTGGGCAACGAGAGGGCGGATAACCTAGCGAGGGAGGGTTCGAAACATACCTTTAGAAGCCCCGTACCATTTTGCGGGTTGTCCAGGAGCATAATTCAAACGTCTATCAAAGCTGGATATAAGTCAGCAACTGCAATGATGGGAAAGAATACCAAGGTAGAGGCAGGCTAAATTCTTTATTAAAAGACATTTACCGAAGTTTACCTATGGCGTATGGGACGTATTAACAGGGCATCATAGGCTGAGTAGGCACATGAACCAATTACTACTTGCAGATAATGCTGCATGCCGATTTTGCAGGACCGAGGAGAAAACCCCAGCACACATCCTTCGCGAGTGGCCAGTCTGATGAGGACAAGGTTTCTTTAACTGGGGACAAGCAATCCCAAAGCTACGAACTTCATGAGATAGCCACTTCTAGTTTTGACAGGCCTGATTAAGACGACCGAAGCTGAAGGGTGTGCTATGAGTTTGGGGGAATCCACAATAGACCTCTTAATGCAAGTCGCAGTGTAATAAGGCGCGCCCTCCCCATCTGTCAATCTAACACGTAATAATTTAAAATAATCATGTAAAAGCTGAATAATTGGCTTATATTCTTTAATGGTAATCATCAAGCGATAAATAGTTGAGATATACTGAGCCTCAACGACATTTTGTGAATTTTAGAGAGATAATGTTAGAAGAGGTGTTTGTTGGGCTAAACGGGTTAAGTGAGTTGGGTATTTGACATGGAAATTTTTATAGATGGATTTACCGAGGATGTTGATGAAGAGGTTTGGGGGGTGAGTGGGTATATTGATCTTGGACGTTAATGGAAACCACCGGTTGAGCATATCACTTGGTAAGTTTGAATTCTGTTTAGGTAAACGATTGGCGCTCCTTTATAGTTCCGATTTTATGCTCTTAGCAATATGAGAGAGGAGGTCAACAGTCTTTTATTTCAAAGCGACAAATTAGAAGAGCGATCTATGAAGGTGAGTGTAATATTTTTTATTTATTTTTTTTGAGATAAGAAAGCAACCGAAAGTTACAAAAGTGGTTCTGTTAAGAAAGGAGGGGACAATAACTTTGTTGTCAAGACAATAAACCATTGTCTTGACAACAAAGTTAAATATAGATGTATTATAAACACTATAGCAAACATTAAAAATAAAAAAATAAAGAGACAAAATATATTCTTAATCTAACAATTACAATCTAACTTTAACTATACTTACTGAATGCTTAATTTAATAATTATCTTCAAAAGATAATCTGCAAGATAATATCACATATACACTAATGTTAGTAGTCATCTAACTTTAGAAAATAGTTGTACTTAAAAAAGAAAATATGAACAGTAAAATAAATTGTAATTAGCACTACTTACATGTAAACAGGAACTGCTGAGGCGTGATTAAGACTTGACATTGAACAGAGAATTAGTTTGTGAGGAACAATAAAATATGGGGCGAGATTAGCTCTGTGATAGCGCGCACTGGACTAGCAACGTAGAAATCCCGAATTCGAGTCCAGCATGCAGCCCTTAGATTCTTCCCACCCTAGAAAAGCCACTAACTCACTTTCAATTTCTTTAGGCTTCTGGTCCTTTACAAGATCGTTCAAGTCATATATGAGAATTCCACTAAGTGCGTCTGATGTATTAAGGATTAGTCCTAGGATAACGCTCTGAGTCAGCAGATAGAAAGTCACTTTAATTGCCTACTTAATTTAAACAATATTGAAAGAATTTTAGCTTGACAAAAACGAGATAGATGGCAGGATCAGAATACATGACAGGATTGCTTTTTCATATATTTAAATGTTTTATTTATAATTTTTAATAAAATTAAAACTCCAAATCGAAATTATTCATATTTACAATTTAAATTTTTTTAAATTTAGTTTTAAAAAAAAAATCATTGGAACAAAACAATAAAAGAAAATAAATAGATGCCAAACAAAGTCATAACTGGCAGAAAGGATTTGCACTGATTTGCTTTGCAGATTGGATTTGATTTTGTTGTACTGTACTATATGACAATGGTGAAGGGGAGAGACAAGCATACGAGTAGTGGGAGTAATTTGACTATATAGTAGTGGAGGGCGTATTGTGAAATTGAATTCTGATCTATGTACAGGAAACACCATGAGATGTGAGGTAGGGAATTTTATGGTGAATGGGAAAGAGTGACCTTAATTGAAATAGATTTTAACGGCTTGCAGTCAAATGTTGAACAGGTTTCATATTTTTAAAAAAATTTTATTTATTGATTTGATTGAAGGCAATATTATATATAATTAAATTAGGGAAAGGAAAAAAAATTAAAAAATTCTCTTTGCGTTCATGCGCAAGTGAATTCAGCAGAACATAAAAGAAATATATACCATCCTTCCATATCATCCTTCTAGTTTACCGGAAATACACGTTTTAAGATCCCCTGAATCCAAAAAAGTGGTTTTTAGAAAAAGGTCTTTATGTATGTTTGTGAAAAGAATATCTCAAAAATGAAAAGTTGCAAGAAGCTCAAACTTGGTATTCCGTTTAAGTACAACCCACCGTTGTATCAGACACGAAGATTTCGGGCAAAATCCATCAACCGGAAGTGCCACTTTACAATTCGATTTTTTTCAGATTTTTGTGATTTTCTCAAAAACGGCACCAACGATTTTCTTTAAACTTGGTATATCAACTGCACATACAAACAGCTACAACTTTTATTTGAAACATTGCTCCGGAAAAATTCATTTAAATGGACTTTTTGGGGCGAGATGGGGTTATGTTTTTCTGTAATGTGTTTTAACAATTCTCTCAAGTAAACAATATTAAATAGAATTATATAAGTTGCCAAAAATTTCTTACTGCAATTTACGAACTTAAGATTGAACAATATCCTCCAAACTTACAATTTTTACTAAATGGTCATTTGTCTTCAATTTTATATCAATAGGAAAACATAAACTTATTAAAATGACTTTGTTAAGAAAAGTAAAATTTCCCCTTTTCCGAAACTTCATTAAATGAACATTCTAGGAAAATAATTTTTTCAAACAAAAGAGATATAGGCTCAATGTATAAAATTTAAGGAATGAATGTATTAATTAGCGAGATTGTATTTATTAGCGTGAACGTTTTTATCGAGTGAATGATGATATGAATGAGGTGTAAGTAGTGTGAATAACATTAGATTTAGGTTATCTCAAAGGGTGTAGGAATACGTAATTATAAAACACCCTAATTAGATTTAGGACATTTGTAGAGAAGGAATATTTATAAAAGTACTTCCTCTAGGATGCAAATAGCCACTTGCAAAATATGAGTTGAGTCCATTAAGTACCATATTTATTTAACCTTATTAAATTTTTAATTCATGGATTATATATGTGATATACATGTGATTATATATTTCCGGTGAAAACTTAAAATCGAAAATTTGACACAATTGCGATACTTTTTTTAACAGCAGTTTTAAGAAAGTAAAAATGTTTTTAGCAAATGGTCTGCGTGAGTGCATTTGTGTGTGAGTGTGTGTTATTTCGTTTAGATACTACTACCGCATCTGAAACAAGAAGGTAATTGGGCAAAATCCATTAACCGGAAGTAAGATTTACAGATTTATTTTTTTTCACGTTTTTCCGAATTCCTTAAAGACGCACTAAAATGTTTCAAATAGAAGTGATAGATATTTATGTTTGGCGATAGTATACAAATTTTAAAGAAAATCGTTTGAGCCTCTAATGACAAAATTGCGAAAAATTGAAATATATATTCATTCAGTAAAGCCACACATCCGGTTAATGAATTTTGTCCAAAGCTTGAGGTAGTAACGGAATGCTAAGTTTGGGCTTTCTGTGATTTGTTTGTTTTTGAGATATTTGGTTCATACAATACACACACACACACACACACACATAAATAGCGAGGGAGTGAGGAGTTGTGTGTGAGTAATGGTTAGACATTTTTCCTTTACTGGGGACCTCGATAAATATTTCTGGAGAAAACTCAACATCGAATATTTGACCGGAAAGCAATACTTGTTACCAAGAGAATAACAAAATAAAAATTCATTATAAATACTTAATTACAAATAAAAAAATTATTTCAATAATTATTTTCAGATTGTTTAATCAATACCTGTCAAATCTGACGTCATAGAAGAATGAAAATTTAACTAAACTTGGATACCGTAAATGGTAATGAGTGTCAAACTTACATTTAGACAGTTGAGGTTCAAATGAGTGAAATGTAAAATGTTTAAATTTCTGTAATTGGGAGGTATAGACTAGGCTTTAATTCAACTTGTTGGTCTCTAATTCTATCAGAGTATATTATTACTGTGGAAGGAGCGATAGATACGTCTTAAAGACAAGTGTTAACGTGTTAGCCCGTCTATGTGTGTGTATGTTCTTTAAACTAAGTTTGTGAACTACACATATAAATAGCTACAACTTCTATTTAAAATATTTTTCCCGGTATCTTCATATATATCTCTCATTTAAGGAGGCTTTTGGTGGTGGGGTGGGGTTATGTTTAGCTCTAAAGTGGTATCATAGTTGAGTCTAAACAAAATTAATTAGAAATAAGTAGGAGTTAAACTCATCTCATAGGGGGGGCAGGTAAGAAAGATTAAATTAGGGTAATAGAAGTAAGGGTGGCTATTATTTGAAAGGGTTTGCTAGTAGCTGTAGTAGCAGGCACCTGTTATGAAGAGTTGCCCCCTATCACATGGTTTGACGGGCGAATTGTAATTTCTAAATCATAAGAAAGAAACTAAAATATAGGATTTTCCAATATTTAATTTCCTAACGGATCAAAATTATTTTAAAAATTAATATGTTGTGAAATCACAGAAAAATATTCAAACATTCATTTGGATTTCAGACTCATCTGGCTGGTTGTGTGGATAGAACCCAATGAATACCAAAAACATGAAATTGGAATACATGTTATATACGAAATATTCACAATAAAATGAGATTGACGGCCTAAAGAGCCTTGTCAAAATAAACTAAATACATTTTAAATAAGAAATATCCACAATAAAATAAATTTGGCAGCCGTGTCAAAAGAAACTAAACCTATCGTGTACTAACTAATAACGGAACAAACTACTAATAACTACTTATAAAAATATTTCTGGGCATCCACAAAATTCTTAAACAACTCTTCATTTGTCGAAAACCTACTTCTCCAAATGTACTCTACTATTATTATTATTTCTCTGTGGGAAGGGACCAAACCCTACGCTATCCAAAGCCTCACTGGACCCATATAGCTACCCTAAGAAAAACAACAACAATCCAGGTCTAGAACCAAAATCCAGGCCCGGATCTAATCCATCTAAGATTCACCGCAGTCCGAATAAATCGGACAATAACCTTAAGCGGAAATAGCCTAAGCTCTTCCACAGACATCCTATTCCGACCAAAGGCTATTCCTATTTCTCACAACCCAGGCAATAAGATGGATGGGCATTTCCTCCTCTGTCTCACAGACTACAAAATGGATCCGGCATGAGCCCCATTATGTAGAGATGTCTCCTTAAACCACAATGTCCAGTAAGAGATCCAACCAGATGCCTGAGGGAGTTCCGTGAAAGACACAGCCACTAATAGCCTTGTCCGGACCCCCGATGAGCATTTTCGGCTGCGAAAACAAACTGGGCTCATCCAAAAAATGAATGCTGTGAGTTTGTCCATCTGGAAGCCAGACAGACATGTGCCAGAAGACAACGCCAACGCAGGCTCGGGGACCAATGAAAGGAAGAGAGGCGCCTAATTGGCAAAACCTATCCCCCTCCTCATTCCCAAAAATTCCCATGTGACCTGGCACCCAGACTAGAAGCACATCTTCAGAGAAGAAAGCTCTTCCAGTCTTTTAGAACATTATAACACCCAATTGGAATGAAGACACATGAACTCAGCGCCTTCAGATGTACTCTACAGTTCGAAACTTAGTAGTACACATGCGGCCAATTCGTCTCCTCATGTCTCTTCTTATTTTCGACCAGTGGGATTTTATACTTTGGGTATGAACCATTTTATCTCGCGAGCTCACAAAATTTTAGGACTGGTTTAGCTTAAAGTGGTGAAACCCTAATGGATCTAAACTTTGGTAGCCTTTCCAGCTATCTGTGATCACGGTAGTTCCCTGTTTGATGTTTTCGGCCAAAACCCGTCGTAAAGTTGTGGCATCTCTTTTATCATTTACAGATAGAAACACTTTTTGGTTGACCTATCTATCCACCAAACTACCCAATTGGTCTTTGTTACTCTACCTCTGTTAAACTTTCTGCACCCAAATGCGCTTTCATCCACCTCTACTATTGCGTTTGTCCCACCCAATCTTTTCGCTGTTCTCAATCAGCCAATTTAAAATTAAATTCCGAAGAATATCTAGAATTTTTGTTACAGTATTATAGCATAATCCCGTTTCCCTAACTAGAATGTTTCGAGGATACTTTAGTGTCCAGCCCACTAACACTAGCACTATCTTGTCCAATAGCACTTTTACTAAATTGAACACAGAGTTCGTTCTCAAAAAAACTTTTTTCGGATATTTTTATAGATTGCTAAAATTCCGAGTTTCTAGAAAATTAGTTAATCGGAAGTGCATTTATTTTTACGACCAGTTTTTTTTTTTCGGTTTCGTGGTTTTTTCCAGAGAATACCGACAAATTTCATTAAACTTGGAATATCAACTATAAAATTTGTCAATTACAATATTTTTTAAAAATACTTTTATTATTTTTTTTTTTAATTAAATATATTAATAATTTTATACGTATATTTTTTATTTAAATTAAAAACAAATTTTGGATGAATTTATTTTTTATTATTTAAATATTTTATAAGTATTCATTGAGTTTTTGACAGGGGGTAATTTGATTGATGGTGGATGACAATGTATTGTGATATAAATCAGGTAGAGAGGAAACACCCCCAGGTTTCTATAAGATTTATTGCTTTCCTCTTTGTCATCGTTATCCTATCATATATATATATACGCACACACAAACCGCGGCTATAACTAAGTCAACTATATCAATTTTTTATTCAAACATTTTCTTTTTCCATAGAAATTTATTATTATATATGATCAAATTTTACGTTTCATACATTAATAATTGGGAATTTATATACGTTCTCCTTTACATTTAATTTTTCTGCCAACTGTATTCCGATAATAATCAATATTAGAAATCGTGAACGAAAATATGAAAAAACTTTTTTTTATTTTTTTATAGTGCTTATTTTCGTCTATTTAATAAAATCCATTTTGTATTTTATAGAAATCAATAAACATTAAATTCATATTATTTCAGGCCTTTATTTATTCAGGAATATGAATTATGCAATAATTTTGTATTTTATATTCGAATTTTATTGTTGCGACCTTTTTATTTGTTATATACTGCATATACGAAACAAATAATAATCTAACTTGCATGTTCATCGTTTCTAGATTTAATGGAAAAAAATCTGGGACAATTCCTCTTCTTCTTTTAATAAATTAGTAATAAAATAACATTTCGTTAACTCTCAAATTTTACTAACTTGTCATGAAATAAATCTATAGAGGGTAAAAGTGGGAGAGGGGCAAGTAACCTATCAAAGCCAGGTAGTAGAGAAGTAATCACATTGCAGTCCAAAACGAAGCGCCAACAACATTGAACCACTCATATAATATGGGAATTAATATCCAGATATTACTCATATAAAGAATGAAGAAGTAGATAATCTAGCAAAAAGAGCGGCGCAAGATACAAGTCTGGAATATTCCTACAATAAATTTCCTAAAACTTATTTTAAAAGTATTTTAAAGGCCGAAAATGAAACTGATTGGGAAATGAGATGGCAACAAACTGAAAAAGGGAGAACAACAAAGAAATTCTTTCCTGACATTAAAGATAGAAGGAAAATAGAATTAGAAATGGACTACCGTCTGACTCATATATTGTCAGGACATGCTCCATGCCGACAGTATTTAAATAAGTGTAACATAATAGAATCTCCAACAATGCCCTTGTAATGAAGGAATTCAAGATTTTACACACTTGATATATCACTGTTCAATCTTGGAAAGATACAGAGCACCTTTCATAAGTTACATCCTGACAACAGGTCATAAATGGCCACTTTCAGAACAACTCCTACTACACAAGCAATTCATTGATAAATTCTTGTTGTATCTTAAAAAATGGGATTTTAAAATTTTATAAATCAGGTTAAATTTGTTGAAAAGAAGAAAAAAAAATCAATTTACATTTGATCACCTTCTGTTTATTTTCTTCTAAATTTATGAATTCAAAAATCACAATATAGTTATTAATTGTAATAAAATTACATGTATTATATCTTTATAGAGCATGTAGAATTATTTAATAAACTCTCTCATGGCAGGGATACTATCATGGGGGAAAAAAATATCCCAGATTCCTCAGCACGCTCTCTAATGGGGTCCCAAAACGTTAAAGTTTCATAAGATCCGAAGAGCGGAGAAGCACATTAAAAGAATCAAATTTAGTTACCCTTCCATCTAGGCCCAGACTAGAAAGGGAGAGTTTACGACGAATTTACAACCAGTCAGGAACCTTCAACTACCTTCTTATCATGCAGCCAGTCTGTCTCTTTATATTTCTCTCACAACATAACTTTTAAATTAAAGTCCTTGCAGTTAGTGCGTTCTTACATTATACAGTGTTCAGCGTATATTCTACTTTATTTCTCTAAAACCCATTCTCTTTTTTTCCGGGATAACGTTAAAAATACAAGTTTATATCTGTCCCCTTCAGAATCAAATCATTGTAGCCGTTTTCGAAAGAAATTCCACAAAACTCAAAAACCTATACTGTAAAGTGGCACTTTCGGTTAACCGCTTTTTTCTTCAAATTTGGAATTTGGAACCAATTTCCTTCTTCTAAAACCTATGTCACAACAGCCCATGAAGTGCCAAGGCTTGCCAGACGGCGATTTGTATTGGGGGGGACATGTAGGTAAGTACGCTGCAGTTCTAGTGCCGTTTAGTTTCGGCCGTCACTACCTAGATGCGCTACCAACTTTAGTTTCATAATTTTGTTCATGATGCTGGGTGAACACTGGGGCTTTGCCCTCACGGGAATTGATACCTGAATTCTAGCACGAATAGGCGAGTGCATTAGCCAGTAAACCAACGCTTGAGGACCATTCCTTCCAATATATCTAAATATTATATAAGTGGTAGAATTATACAATTTTTTAGTAATTTCAATGATAATTTTGCCTTACTCCCCGATGCAAATCACATAATTCTAGACTGCGATAAATCTAGGAAAGGCAGAGAACAGCTTTGGAACGCTATTACTGCCTCAAAATGCCCACTACCTGCCAACTTATTGACGATACTAGCTCACCAAACCGACCAAATACACTTAGACATATACAATCTCATAAAATCCAATAATATTAAACTATAAACACATCATCTTCTCCATAAACCCGATACAATAATATACAACACCAACAATAAAATAAATTAAGAATAATAATAAAACAAAAACAACAACAGTAACACAACAAATAGTGCAGGACACATTACACACTGTCCACCATATAATGCTATCCCAATGCTAACCCCGCAATCTAAATAATTAATCCATAGCGAGATGCTTTTGAAGGTTCCTGTTACAGGTTTTCCCTCTGATAGAATGTTGAAGACTTTTGTTTTCGAGCATTCTTACAGTGTCAGGTTACCCTTTAGGGAAGATTGGGTCCGTCTGGCATGATACATGATAATGATTTCCGGTGTTACACGGACGGTTCCAGAATGGATGGTAGGTCTGGAGCTGCGGTCTATTTTGAGACCGGAGATCATTTGACAGTATCTCTTGGTGAATGGACCACGGTCTTCCAGACTGAGGTTTATGCTATTCTGTGTTGTGTTTTGGATGAGAGGGTACGTAACACTAACTTAAAAGGTGTTTGTATCTGCTCGGACAGCCAGGCTGCGCTGAAGGCGCTGAGTTCATGTGTCTTCACTTCCAGGTTGGTGTTAGAATGTTCTAAAAGACTGGAAGAGCTTTCTTCTCTGAAGGATGTGCTTCTAGTCTGGGTGCCAGGTCACATGGGAATTTTTGGGAATGAGGAGTGGATAGGTTTGCCAAATTAGGCGCCTCTCTTCCTTTCATTGGTCCCGAGCCTGCTGTTGGCGTGTCTTCTGGCACATGTCTGTCAGGCTTCCAGACATGGACAGCTTCACAGCATTCATCCTTATGGATGAGCTCAGTTGGTTTTCGGCAGTGCAAAATGCTCATCGGGGGTCCGGACAAGGCCATTAGTGAGACGTTGCTGTGTTTTTCACGGAACTCTCTCAGGCATGTGGTTGGATCTCTTACTGGACATTGTGGTTTAAAGAGACATCTCTACATAATGGGGCTCATGCCGGATCTATTTTGTAGAGTCTGTGAGACAGAGCAGGAAACACCCATCCATCTTATGACTGATTGCCTGGGTTGTGAGGAAATTAGGTTCAGGACCTTTGGTCGGAATAGGATGTCTGTGGAAGAGCTTAGGCTATTTCCGCTTAAGTTTATTGTCCGTTTTATTCGGACTGCGGTGAATCTTAGATGGATTAGATCCGGGTCTGGATTTTTGTTATAGACCCGGCTTGTTGTTGTTTTTCTTGGGGTAGCTATATGGGCCCAGTGAGGCTTTGGATAGCGTAGGGTTTCCCTCCCCACAGACAAATAATTAATAAATAATAAATAATTAATCCTTTAATGTAACATAATCGTTGGCCGTTTGCTGAGAAAAATAAGGCAAAAAAAAAAAAAAAATTTGCCTTGTTAGAATGTCATTACCCGAGCCAATTACTACTTTAAAATCTTGAAATATACATAAATAAATTTATGTATAGATATTGGGCCACTAATACAAAAGAATAACTGATTGCTATAAGTTGATGTTATTTCATTTTTTTGTTTTAGTTTGTTTCATTTTGCTTTTGTAATTGTTATTACTTTATTTGCTATTAACTTCACTTTTACTTCTATACTTCATGGTTATTTTTTAATTTTTCTAAGGTAGCTTATTTTCACTTTATACTGCTATCTATTTACTTATTCTTTGTTTGATTCTGCTTTTGTAAGCTGGTATTTTTTTATTTTTCTCAGTTTCTTTCATTTTGCTTTTGCTTTAATATTTCTAAATATATAAGTAGTAATGATTGATAAAATGTAGCCTGACTCTATTTTATGAGGAATTCCTCGAAAACAAATAACAAATAAATAATAAATAATAATAATAATAATAATAATAATAATAATAATAATAATAATAATATAAGTGGTAGAATCATACATTTTACGCAGTGGTACTTTAGAAGAAAGTTAACGTTTCGGTCCCCAACGAACCTCCCCCCCTCCAAAAAATAAATTTTACAAGGAAATTATTTGAAACAAAAATGGTGGTATCTATGTTGAAATAGTATGCGAAGTTTAAAGAAAATTGTTTGGAGCCCATTTCGAGAATGAAATCAAGAAATAAATCCGATTTGATAGATTTTTCCAAAAACCTGCGTGTCAGATGCAGATGGTTGGTAGTATCTGCGGTGTTTTTTTTTTTCATTTTTAGAGATATTTTGTTCACACACATACACTTACATATTTACATACACAAACAATGATTTTTTCGGACTCAAGATCCTTTAAAACATGTATTTCCGCTGAAAATTGAAATTTTGAGTCGAAAATTCGGAATAAAAAAAAAAACTGGTGTGAAACACTCACACAACTTTCTCTTACTCCTAGGGTCTCAAAATTATAATTGACAAATTTTATAGTTTGTGTGCCAAATTTAATGAAATTCGTTGAAAAAACTGTCAAGTAAAAGCGCACTTCCGGTTTACTAACTTTCTTGAAACTAGGAATTTTGGCCATCTATTTATTTTTAACTAATTTTGTTTGGATGGATAGAATTGTAGATCAACGATGATAGCACTTTAGAAAAAAACAACCCCACCCCTCCTCCATAAACTGCCTTAATGAATTGCCCCAGAGAAAACATTTCAAATGAAAGTTGTAGCTCTTTGTATGTCTAGTTTATGCAGATAGTTTAAAGAAAATCGTCGGTGCCATTTCTGAGAGAAACGCAAAAAAGTAAAAAAAAAACAAGTAAAGTGGTACTTCCGGTTCAGGAATTTTGACAGATATCCCACCGTCAGATCCCATGGTGATACCTAAACGAAATATCAAGTTTGAACTTTCTTCGGTTTTTCGTTTTTGAGCTATGCTGTTCACACACACAACAGACCATTTGCTAAAAACCACTTTTTTGGACTCAGAGGACCTCAAAACAGATATTTCCGGTGAAAACTCAATATCGAAAATTTGTCACGATTAGAATACTTTCTCTTACTAGCAGTAAGAGAAAGTAAAAAGCAAGAGAATAAACATTGTAAATAAATTTCTGTACTGAGTGTAATGAATTGTGTTATAATAACGTCTTAGTAAAAAAGTGAATGAATTGGAGCACCTCTGTTATGTCAGGTATGACGGTTAAAAAATGAGCTCTGGTTAGAAAGAGATAGAGAGAGACATGCTAGGGAGACCAGCTGGGACAGAAAAAGCGA
The DNA here is from genome assembly GCA_011037195.1 of Triatoma infestans. NCBI lineage: Eukaryota > Metazoa > Arthropoda > Insecta > Hemiptera > Reduviidae > Triatoma > Triatoma infestans. The sequence continues at coordinate 35,884 of JAAEAF010005187.1, forward strand.
TGGAAGAAGCTACTTAGTTCAGATCGAGGAACAAGCAAAATACAGAAAGCATTCTTTTAGATGTAGGTCCCAGTTAATGAAATGAGACTCCCAAAGACTACATCCACTTTTTTCCCTACCTCCAGATCATGCTTTTTCCTTTATTTGATTTTTCTCCTCCATTGTTACGTAATTTCTGTCTCACAATCCACAATATATTTCATAACACACATTTTCATCTTTCTTTAAATTAGCAAAATTAATTTTAAAGTAATAACGGCGAAAAAAACAAAACTCTTCCTGAGGATAAAAAAAAAAGTCATTTGAAGTTTCTATTAATTAAAAAAAACGAACAGAGGAAGACAGTTCTAGAAAAATTCCAAGAGGTATCAAGAGCGATTGGGATGAAAGCTCTGAAAAAGTGAACATTTTATATCTTCATTATAGTCATTTTTTTTTTTTTTATTTAAGACGCGTCATTTCCGCCCTAAATTAAAAAAATGGGTGGGTCATTTCCGCCCACAGCCTTCTGAGTGCACTGCCGTACTCCGGACAGTGTTCTCTCGTTACAGACACGGAATCTCTGCGTTGCTAGTCCAGCGCGCTACCACTGAGCTTATCCCTTCTCTGATTATAGTAATATAATTTCCCAAAACTAAATTTCTATGATAACTTTAAATAAAATTAATGCAGCTACACACCCTTAAGTATAACAACTTTCAAATTGTTTTAATTTTAAAGTAAAAAAAAAAAAACCTGGAGTGAAACACTCATACAACTTTCTTTCTTATTGCTGTTAATACAAGTTTCACATAAAACGGTATTCTACTCATTATGCAAATGAAGTAGAACTCTACTGTATAATGGAAAGAATACACAAACTGCAAGGACATTACAGTAAAATAGATGTCAGGTAGCGAGGGAAATATAAAGAGACAGAGAGGGTGAGTGGTGAGAAGGTAGTAGAAGTTGCTGACTGTAAACAAGTTGTAAACTTGTCGTAAACTCTGCGCCTTCCTGTCTGGCCTTGGTGGGAGAAGCAACTAACTTTGATTCCATTTATGTGCTTCTCCGCTCTTCGGATCCTATGAATCTTTCGGATTCCATTTCATGATGGATAAAAAAAATCATTTGAGGCGTTCAAGTGGAAATCACTAAAAACTGAAAAAAAAGTAAATATTAGAAGGAATGGTCCTCAAGCATTGGTTTACTGACTAATGCACTCGCCTTTTTTGCGAGAATTCAGGGTTCAATTTCCGTGAGGGCAAAATCCCGGTGTTTACCCAGCATTATGAGAAAAATTAGGAAGCTACAAGTTGGTAGAGCATCTAGGTAGTGAAGACCAGAACTAAACGGCGATAAAAATGCGGCGTGCTAGCGAAGGAATTGGTTAGAATTCCAAATTTGAAGAAAAACGGTTAACCGGAAGTGCCACTTTGCAGTATAGGTTTTTTGAATTTTGTGGAATTTCTTTCGAAAACGGCTAGAATGATTTTTCTTAGCAATGCACAGATATAAACTTGTATTTTTAACGTTACCTCGGAAAAAAATGAGTTTAGAGCTATAATGGTTGTGAGAGGAGATAGAGAGAATGGGTTTTAGAGAAATAAAGTAGAATATATGCTGAACAATGTCTAATAAAAAAATACAAAAACTACAAGGACTTTAATTTAAAAGTTATGCTGCGAGAGAAATATAAAGTGACAGACTGGCTGCAAGATGTGAAGGTAGTTGAAGGTTGCTGACTAGTTGTAAACTGGTCGTAAACTCTGTCCTGAACTGTACAGCAGTCGCTCTATTTAAATGAATCGAACTTTGATTCGTTTAATGCGCGTCTCCGCTTTTCGGATCCTATGAATCTTTAATGATTCGGATCCCATTACACGATGGATAAATAAAAATCATTTGAGGCGTTCAAGTGGAAATCACTAAAAACTGAAAAAAAAGTAAACAATTAGTAAAGTTGAACTTCCGCGGTTGATGGATTTTGTCAGAAATATTTGTATCTGATATGATTGATGGAAATACCTAAACTGGAAGTACCAAGTTTGTAATTCATGCAATTTACGTTTTTGATATATTTTGTTCATACATACATACATACAGACATTTGCAATTTTTTTTTTCGCATTCAGGACATCTCATCACATGTTTCGAAATGTATATAAATTTATTCTATGATATGACAATTTAGTGAGCAATTTTTTTTTTTTTTTTTTTAAAGAAAAGCCTGCAAAAACCAAAAATGAAATGAACTAAAAATAGGACACGACTAGATACAATAATGATTTTACAAGCTACAATTTATTATAATAAACTGATATTAATAACAATGAAGTTGACTACAATGTACATTGTCAAAAATAATGGCAGGAACAAAATACAGGCATAAGAAGTTTTATGAAGACGAGTAACAGACAAGTCTGA
>JAAEAF010005188.1:0-87767 GCA_011037195.1 Triatoma infestans
AATTAGTAAACCGGAAGTGCGCTTTTACTGGATAGTTTTTCTCAGTTTTCAACGAATTTCATTAAATTTGGTACACTAACTGTAACATTTGTCAATTATAATTGTTGAGAACTGGAGTAAGAGAAAGTTGTGTGAATGTTTCACACCAGATTTTTTTTTTTTTTTAATTTTACTTCAGTACAAAAAAAGAAAATGGTAAAAGTGATATGAAAAAATAATCACATGGGTTTAAAGAAGGGGAGAAGCGCAACCCATTGGTCACACTCCCTTGAAATACGCTAGTTACGCGTACTAAGCCTATGTCATGAGGCTAGTGCCGTTTGAGCCCTCGGGGTGGATTTCCATGTTTTTGTAGGATAGGAGGAGGATAAATGGATTAGAGTGGGTAAACAGGATCAAATGAAAACTTAGAATAACAGGATTTAACAACTTCTAGGACGAGCGGGATATTGAGATTTTTATGGTTAGTTTGAGTTAAACATTGTAGGGTGCATAGGAATTGGAAAGGTTAGCTGAATCCCACAATTCAATGCTTTATGTTCAGACATATTTTATTATAGTAGTCTATATAATTCACTTGTTAGTCAACGATAGTCTAGCAACAATTTGCAAGTCGTAGCAACAATTTGTATCGTCCGTTCACTGAAGAATGACGAAGGCCAAAACCGGACGATGACCACACAAAATGAAGCAATTACCTCGGAAAAAATCTCTCATCCAACATAAAATCCTTCGAAAATTATGTTGCAAAAACATTTTCAGTACAATCTGTAGATATCATTTCAAAGCAAGTCCAAATGAATGCTATTTCAAAATTTCAGCTTTCAGTGGAATATAAAAAGCGGGAAAAAAATTAACGTCAAAAGCAAGCTTTGCTAAGAAAACGTGTTTTTTTTAATGAAATAATACATTATTTATAGAGAGAACACTTAACCAAAATCAAGTGAGGCTGCTCAATTAAATTGAGGTGCTCCAAAACACAGCGTACTCATCAATCCGTAGACATACCAAAAAGCGATGATACCTATTCATAAAAAGTTAAAAAATTTAAAGATGTCCTAATGTCCAGTCTCAAATAAAAGACATAATATGTATAGATGACATAAAGTGCATCTAAGTCTAAATACGTATATACATTAAATTTATCTGTAAATATGCTGGGAAATAATTCCCAGGGAGTCAACTAAAATATTCTCCACTAAAAGAGCTATGTCTTTAAGGCTAATATTTACCTTGTCGAAAAAGTCCAAGGTTGTCTTACGCACCAAACCTCTGGCACCAAACCACAAGCCATGCACCTTGTACTCCCTTACCCCGAACTGATCCTCAAACTTCTCCTTATAAAAGGGAATACATTTTTCGTAAATTGCCCTTTTCTCCTCATCTATTTTCTCGCCCTGTTTCGGATCCTTACTCTCGAAACAGATGGTCGGATCCAAAATATATGCTACATTGCTGGCATTGTCAAACGCTATAATATCAGCGTATCTTGTAGATCCATCTGTATCTACAGCGTATACCTCTTCGAGAGTCACATAACCTTTTTTTCCATAATCTCCATCAAGGCGTGCTTTACCCTATGGTGGCGTCTAGTTACAAGAAGCATGTTGTCAGGACAATTACCAAGCACATGCGCTGGTGTTTCAGGCTCTCTGCCGCATTTGCGACAGAGGGGTCCAACAGCTCCTGCCGACTGTCCGCCAACCCCAGGAACAGCACGAAGTGGGACATAGTTTATGTTCAGCTTAACAGCATTACTCCATTCTGAACATGATAAGATTTTCTTGTCGTATACAAACTGATTTAATTTTGGGCTGTGCTTAAAGTGGCATACCCCAACCCCTTGCCATTTACAGTTTGTCCATTCTTCAAAAGATTTTTCTCTTAATTGCTGTCTAAGCTTTCTGATGCTAGGAAAATCTTTGTCGGTACATATGTTCAACCTGGATGCACATATCTTCGCTTCAACCTCGTAATCAAATATTTGTTGAAAATGGGCATCCCGAACTTTTGCGAGCTTTTGGGCAAGTGACCAGTGCTGCAGAGGAGCCTCCCACTCGCAATCTAAGCAAGCCTAAGCCGCGATAGCGACGAGAGGCATAAAACATTGCCGAAGCAGTGCTTGCCGGAAGGCCGAGCATAGCCTTAACACTTCTTCTGATCAGCACATCCGTTCCTTCAAGTAACGCTGGTTTAAGTTTTGTTAGAGGGGCAGTTTGGAGAGGATATACCATCGTCGGGAATTATTTTAAAAACATTCCCAGACGAAACTTTAAATTATTATTATTATTAAATATATTGCACGGTTTTTTTTATTTGTTATTTTTTTACTAGTTTTATATTTATTTGATTAGGTTTTGGATAAATAAAGAAATAAAATTATAAACTAATAGCAAACTTAAAAATGTTTTATTGGGCAATATTCAAAGTTTATCTTCAAATAAACATCTAAATAGGTCTATTATTATTCTTATCTGGACAGGAAATTACATTTCCATGGAGTTTCTATGTGACAATATTCCCCAATACGGAACCATTTATTGTCGAATATTTCATCCGTTTTATTTCAAAACGTAACTACTTTAAACTAGCGCTAACAATGCAAACATAATCTAAATAGCCAATCAGCTGTATTTCAAAAAGGGGGTCAAAAAAAAAAAATTAATCTGGTGTGTAACCCTCTAAATCTGTTATGGCAATTAATACAATTTGATTGACAATTTTCTTTAAAATTGCCATGTTTAGAAACGTTTATTTGGGCGGGCAAAATACAAGGCTTGTAGTAAGGGTTGTACATATATACCTGAGTGAACTTACTTTCAGCGCACTCTATCACAACAAACAAAATTTGTAGCTGCATTTTTAAATTTAAACCTAACTGATAGTTCCACGAGAATCTTTCAAAAATCATTTTTTTGGGAAAAAATGCTTCAAATAAATTTAATACATTTTTATCATTCAAGGTGATACTTTCAAGAAAATTGCAAAAAACTTCAAAAACCAACCCTATAAGATCGTACTTCTGTTCGAACAATTTTCTTCATATTCAGAATTCTGACATTGCTTCTACTATATCTTAGCGTAGTAGAACCATAAATTGTACTGATATATTACTGAAGAGGAAAACCTATAGTTATTGCTCTCGCAGAAAGATCCCCCCCCCCAAAATCATTTTTGTGGTTAGGTAATTTATACGATATTTAAAGCAAATTTTTCCAATTATTTTCGTAGGAATCATGAAAAACCCGAACTAAAAAAATAATAAATCATTCATTAAAGACATACTCCCGGTTAATTGATTTGAACTGAAACATTCGTGTCAGATGCGGTGATGGTATTACCTACACGCTATCCACTCCAACAGAGAGACAGACACAAATACACACATACGTACTTATACACAAAACATATAGATGATTTGCTGAAAAAAATTTTTTTCAAACTCAAGGAACCTCAAAACACGTATTTCCGGTGAAAACTCAATTTTTTTTTGATAATTTGTTACGTATGTAATACTTCCTCTTAACCAACAGTAAAAATAAAATAAAAAAAAGTTAAAATTTCATATCTTCATTTAAATATATATATTTTTTTTTTTTATTATTTAATTCATGGTAAAATAAATTTTAAACCCATTATGTAAGTTAAAGCCATATTTTAATAAATACGTGCTTGGAATAATGGTGTTGTGATGTGTGTAGGTTTTTTATTTTTTTTTTTATGTGTGGAAAATTAGTGACATTTCCATGAATGTGCAACTAGCAGGATGACATCCCCATGTCATATCAATTGACTAACCACACATTTGTTCAGAAAGAGAAAATTAGCTTTGCCACGAAGCATGGTGACGCAACATTATTACATCAGTTTTGAATAAATAAAAAAAATAAATAAAATATAGGAATTAATTTTTTTTTTTTTTTTAGTTTAGATTTTTCAGTTTAATTCAGTTTTTTTTTAGTTTACACGATGAAATATTTATTAATTCAATCATTAGAGAAAGTTAAACTAACATTCAGAAATTGGCTTTCAGTCGGTATTTCTTTCATGTTAAAACGCCACATTCAATTCCACGTCTTTGTTTGTATTTTGAAACTCTTTTTTCCTTAGTCCTTAATACTTTCAGGCCCGGTCACCTTCAGCATATTTTCCCTAACTTTTCTTCTGTAAATTTCTATTGCAGTTGAAAACTCAATTTTAGCAAATAGGCTACCAGTTTAACTATAGCATAGGGAAGGGATTACCTTCGTGGTAGCGCGTTGGACTATCAACAGAGGTCTCTGGTTCGATTCCAGCCTTGCTGCCCTTAGATTTTTTTCTTCCTAGGAGCCTCTACAGCTAAGTGTCCGGTGATGGGCAGTGTTGTCTGTAGCTAGAGAATGCCGCTCGGAGGCTGACAATGCACTAAGAAGGCTCCGGGGCCACAATAAATCTTTCAGGTCGCAGTGCATATCTCCATTATATATATATTTCTTTTTTTAACTTATCACATTGTCGCCATCTTAGTTTTGTGTAATCCTTGTGTCTCTCATATGGGTGTCAGAAGGGTTTCTATTTTTATCATATTCATATTTATCTTTATTTTTATCATCTTTTTCTCACCTTTCCCAACAGTTTAACCTTAGCTCATCTATAGTTGGAGCACAGCGTTGAAGAACTGTCGAACTATGAATCTCGTGCCGGTGGAGATTTATCGTATCCAATGTCACGGCATAAAAGAAATAAACATAGCAATTTTGAAGGTCTCTTTAGAAGATCACGAACAATGATAACAGGCTCAGCGTACGGTACGATATAGTATCGGTCGATAAACATCGAAATCTAAATATTTCTTCATCTTATTGTTATTATCATTGTTATTGGTTGCCCGGAAATCGCGGGACTATATCATATTGCTCTTATTCCCTCAGAATAAAAAACTACTCGTAGCAAGCCTCCCCCACCCCCAGTAATCAACCGATCTGAGTACAATATCTTAAGATGTCCTTAATCTCTAATCATTACCTTGAAAAGTGTTGCCTTCCCAAATTGTGGAAGCTATATTGTATTGGGGAAACGAGGTCACTGTAGTGATACATTGTTTCCCTGACATCAAGCATGTCCAGCCAATAAACCTAACAGGATTCTTAATTGCATCCTACTCAGGGAGAGAAGATATCTCAAATTCTGCTGTCTTACAAAATCTTTCAGCCTGAAGACTGTCTCCTCCAGTGTTTCTCCCACTTTCCTATTCCTCCATTGTTTGAGTTCTCTGTCGCACAATTACTTGGTTACTACTGCTGGCTTGAGACCACAAAACTGTAATGAGGATCCCACTTTAGACAAATTTGTCCGTCCTCTGTTACCTGCCCTTTATACCGCAAGTTCACCCGGAAGAACTCCACTCTACTATTAGGAGCCTATTAGGTCTTCTCATACATTTACTCACTAATTTTGAACTCCAAAGCAAATACAAAAGTATACTGAGAGAATATTTTAAAAACTAATGAATATGATTTTGGTATCAGTTCGCCCATGTTTAAAATGAAACTTTATTTAAAAAAAATAAATATTAAAGATTCCCCAATTCAAGGTTACCCTTTTAAAGTAATGTTTTTTTTTACCTCACTGAAACCATCATCACTATGTGACACCATGATCAACATTATTTGTAAATTTATCCCTTATAGCAAGCATGCTTCCTTTCTGAGTAGTATCGGATTTTCCTGTATCGACAGGATTTGATTCATCAAGTTTGAATAAATAGTTAGCTTTAATTTACAAAGTTTCTAATGCACAATACCTGGTTGGATTATATCTTATTACAACTGTATTTTATTACATTCTATTATAGATTGTATTAAATTTGATACAATATACAACCAATCAGTGTGGTTTGTGACAGAAAATTTTTGTAAATGGGAGGCAACTCGCTGCACGAAGTTATAAACCAGAGAATAAACCCCCAGTCTATGGAGAAAAATTTAAACCCGCTCAGAACTAAACAAAAAGAAGCAGGTTAATAATGGATAAAATCCCAGATATTATCCAGCTTGGCAGCCCCGACCACACATTCAAAGATGAACATTAGTTGCATTTTGGTGCATTGATTTACAAATTGTTATTGTACTTTTCAGTTTTAAGTTCACAAGGATAATCAGTATAATGGGTATGAGAAAGAGAGATATTAGTGTGGAAAGGGTTTTTGAGAAATAAGCTAGAATGAATGATGGACACTGTATAATAAAATAGAGACACTAAACTGCCAGGACTTTACACGTAAATAGAAATTAGGTAGCGAGAGATTTAGACTGAGTAAAGAGTCGGGTTAGTAGTTGGTTGCCGACGCGCTGTAACTGCCGTATAAACTGTTCTAAAGACTGTCCCTTGTAGGGCCAGCGCAGCTGTATATATGCAGAGTCTCCCACTCTAGTTTGGCCTAAGTAGCGCGTGAGATTCTCAATTTTATGCCTCTCTGCTTAGGATCCCTCTCTTCGGATCATAATTACAATCAAACATAAAATTCTCACTTCTACCTTGTTGGCACTTTTATTGCTGGTATTGGTGTGAATATAATGGAACCTGATCAACAAAAGATAAAATAATGCCGCAGTAAGAAATGTGTAAGTATTTTTATCACCACCACCTTAACAACATAAATTTCATACTAACCGTTTTCTTCATAATTTAATGTTTAAAATTTGTTCACATGTGCAACATAAACCAAATATTTTCCGAAGACCTTGCTTCAGTGCTGCAGCTTGCCTTCAACTATATTTGGCTTATCTTTCACCTTTATATTAGGCTCTAAAGTTTAACAATAAAGTTTATCTTGCCCCACTTTTGTGCCAGACTTTTGTTACCCAGACATAAAGCGAGGGATTGAGAGACAAGGATAGAACTGCGTAAAAAAAAAGAAATGAGAAAAATTCTAATATTAAAGTTGCACTCATCAGTACACACCCATTCTTACAAAATGATGGGTTATGTTTAGACTGTACAGAATTACACAGTCTAACCAGTTTTACAGCCTAGTTATTGCTCATGGCCTAAACTTACACCAGAATTTCTTTAAGAAGATATTTCATTTGACTTCATGTTATAAATGCCCACTTTTATCCCTTTTTTTTTTTATATGTATATATATTTTTTTATTTTAAAAACATAAAAATCCAGTATTTCTGGCGACCTAGTCATAATATTCTTGTTACATCTGTGGGGGCAATCCTAATAATGAGGCAGTATTTTTTTATTTCATTGTATCCCACTAAATTAGAATTCGCTAAGCATGAAATGACATTGGAATCAGTTTTGCTTTCAAATTTTTCATAAAGACACACAAAGCCTTCTTCTCTATTTTATTATAGTAAAAATGGTTGCCTAGAAATAGAAAGAGTGATTTTGCTAAGCAAAACTTTAGAACTATTATAACTTCTCTAAACCCGTCTATCTACTTTGGGGACGGAGTTTACGAGAGTAATTGTTGCATAAAACAATGAGCGCAAACACTTTTTGCTTTTCTTAATTTTCAAACAACATTGAACAACCACTTCAGATAGACACAACATTAACAGTTTCCACTTCTTTTTGGTAAAAAAGACAGTATAATAATATTACTTGCCAGGCCCGAATAGCCATATTGTAATGGGATCTGAATCACTAAAGATTCATAGGATACAAAGAACGAAAAATCGACCTAGTTACTCGCTATCCAGGCCAGACTGGGGTGGGAGATTATATATATAGCCGAGCTAGCCCTACAGGGAAACAGTATTACACTTCACGGCGAGTTAACAACCAGCCAGCAACCTTTTCTCATCACTCAGTCAGTCTTTCTCTCTCTCTCTCTCTATATATATATATATACGTATATCTCGCTACCTAACTTCTATTGTAAAGTCCTTGCAGTTTGTACGTTTCTCTCATTATACAGTGTTCAGCTTATATTCTAGTTTATTTCTCTAAAACTCATTCTCACTAAATTCTTTCTCCTTCCCACATCCATTATACATATAACCACTTAAGCCTCTAAGTATGGTTGCCATCATCCCAGAGTCCTTTTTTCTTGATGAAGAATTCAGGCAAATACTTATTCAAAACTATTTTTGCTTGTATCAGACAAGAAGTTGCTAATTGCATTCCTGAAATTAGCTATGTATGTATGCACCATTATGACATTTTGAAATGAAACCTTAGGTCCGATACCCTCTTAAATAAGCTGTGATTAATGAAGTGATGGAATAATTAAGTCGATATTCTGACCTGTACGTAGTTTTGACCTGTGGTTAAAAGTAATCAATATAACAGTTTGTATCACAAGTTAATTTCCTAACATTCTAGCCTGGAGTGTGGGTCCCAATCCAAAGTAATTTTAATTTGACATCTAGTGGACAACAACGAGGATGGTGCAGATTACCTTCTGGTTTCTGCTTCTTTAACCAAAAGTCTCACTATCTTCCTCGGACGACGGCGGTTTGGTTCTTTTCTTCCATTTTTTCTTTCTTCCATGCACATTCCTTCTGGTACAAGCAAAATGCGCTCAGTGAGGAGGTTTAACTTTGTATTCTTAAGCATCATATTCAAATGAACGAACAAACTTCTGTGAGAGAAAATCTGTTTCCGGTGAAAAATACGACACTATTTCCTCTTATGGCAGTAAGAGAAAGCGGAAACAATAGAAAAGAATATCTTTAAGATGGTATAATATTCATAATTCATTGAAACTATTCGGAAGTAGTGTATTCACAATGATATCTGAGGAAAAAATGTAGGTTATAAAAAAAGAACACGCAAAATTGTATTTTATGTTAACGCAATGTTAGCTTATGTAAATCTCTGGTTATCAACGCTCTGCAAACGCATATTTTTTCCGCTAAGAATTGAAAGCAAGATGTATTTTTTTTTTTTCTTTTGTTTTTATTGACCATATATTTTATTATTTCCTTTTACTCCTTCCATTAAACGGAAGTATTGGATCGTCCCAAATTTTTTTAATTTCATTTTTTTCCGGTAATACACGTTTTGATGTCCCCTGAAATCCAAAAAGAAATGGTTTTTAGAAACTGATTTCTACGTGTAGATGGAGCCAGTATAAAAACGGAAAATCGCAAATACTTTAAATTTGACATTTCCTTTTAAGTTCTATTCAACGGAATCCTATAATTAGGTTTTGATCAAAATCGGACAACAGAAAAGTATCACTTTGCTTAATAATGTTTTAAAGTATTTTTGGAATTTTCTCAAAAACGGTTCAACTATTTCCGATAATCTTTAATACAATAACTACACTATCAAGTACTTTAATACAATAACCGTTGTATCAAGCAAGCTTCATTTCATTGGTTCTGATCGGTTTCTAGTTCTCCTCTATCACCAGATTAAGGCTCAATCAATTCGTGTAGCAAGATGACTTCAACTTAATGTTTTGTATCATGCATCATACTGATTCATAATTATTTATTTATTTATTTATTTATTTTTATTTAACCACTATGGTTGCGTGATACAAACATTAAGTTGAAGACATCTCTTTACACGAATTGATTGAGCCTCTTTCTCTGACAAAGGTTGAGAATCCAGAAATCCGGTCAGTACCAATAAAATCATAGATATTATCCAGCATTTCAGGCAGACCCAACTACATATTCATCTATAACTTTTATCTAAAATATTTCCTTCAGAGAAAATTCATTTTAAGTATGTATTGGGTGGAGGGGTGGTAGGATTGTTTTCCTCTAAACTGGTATTTTAATCTAGTATATGATTCTAGATTAATAAATATAAAATTAATTATAATCAATTGTGTTGCCATATTTCTGAGTTTGATTAAATTCTTGAATTATTTTTGAAATTTTCTCAAAAAACGGGTATAACAATTTTCATTAAATTTGAAATTTAATGAAATTCGTCAAAACTGAAAAAAAAAAAACTGTTCAGTAAAAGCGCACTTTCGGTTCACTAATTTTCTTGAAACTCGGAATTTTCGCCATCTATTTATTTCTAATTAATTTCGTTTGGATGATACAATTGTATAATCAATTTTGATAGCACTTAAAAGAAAAACATAACCCCACCCTTTCCCTAAAAAGCGTCCTTAAATGAATTTTCCCAGAGAAATGTAAAAAAAAAAAAATGGTAGATCTTTGTATGTGTAGTTTATATAAGAAGTTTCAAGAACATCATCAGAGCCATTTTTGAGGAAATCGTGAAAAAGTGAAAAAAAAATCATTTAATAAAGTGGTAAAGTAAACACGCACTTCCGGTTATCTGATTTTTTTCAAACTCGGAATTTCAACAACATATTTATTTCTAATTAATATTATTTAGATGACAGAATTGTCTAATAAACTGAAAGAGCACTTTAGATGAAAACCTAACCACCCCCTACCCACCGTCCCAGAAAAGTACTCTTAAATGAATTTTTCCGGAGAAATGTTTTAAATAAAAGTTGTAGCTCAGTTTGTGTAGATGATACAAAAAGTTCGAAAAAAATCGTCGGAGCCATTTTTGAGAAAATTGCAAAAAAATAAAAAAAAAACAACTAGTATTATGTACTTCCGGTTGAGGAATTGTGACAGATAACGTACTGTCAGATCCCATGGTAATATCTAAACGGAATATCAAGTTTCAATTTTCTACGGTTTTTCATTTTTGAGCTATGCAGTTCACATAAATACATACACACACGCACACAGGTACACACACATACACAGACAGAGACCATTTGCTAAAAAACCACTGTTTTGGACTCAGGGGATCTCAAAACGGATATTTCTGGTGAAAACTCGATATCGAAAATTTGACACGATTACAATACTTCCTTTTACTAGGAGTAAGAGAAAGTGAAAATGTATCACTTTGATTATTGAAACATTGAATTAATAAAAACAAAATGAGATTTCTGAAGGGTTTTGTGGGTCCCTCAGTTAGGTTTAAATTTAAACTGATTCTACATGATCTTGAGATAGAGGGCGCCAAATGTTCACTCTGAATATGTATATATATATCCATCTAACTTTATCTGAACTAAACGTTGGTAAACATTGCAATTTTAAATATATTTTTTTTTTTTTACATTGTACATTGAAGTAGGAGATTTTTTTTTATATATTTTGTTCTAGAATTTTTGGAGAATGTACAATTTGGTATTATCAGCTGCTGAACTAATCTGCATGTGGTAGCCAACTGTGCAAATTATTGTGCGGAAGAGTGGGCGTTTAGTTTACGATCTTTTCTCTTCTCTCAGACAAAAGAGAAGTTGTTTATAGAAAAAGAGAGTGAGAGAGAAACAGCTTTACTTTACTTCTTATAAATTACTAGCCCCGGCTGAGACATGAAACCAACCCGTTTCTCTGCTAGCACCCAAACTACTTACTTACACCACCTATCTACTACATCTCCTGCTTACTTCATCTTCCTGTTTACTTTTATATAAAACCAACCCCACCTCTCAATCCAACCTTATTATATACCTTAACCCTTAAAACACAACAGCTCTAACAAAATTAATTGAGGACAAATCCTACTACTAGAGTTAATAAATTTACACTGGACTTTACAAAGAAAAATACCATAAGACTTCACAAGGATCTCTACTTTTACAGTAGAAGGGAAACTTGACTTAGCCCATAGAGGGATGTTTATTTTTTTTTTATTTTTTACTTCCTTAACTACCTCCTATTATGTAAACAAAAATAACAATGAATTTATACTTCTTCCTCTTAACATTATCTTCTTGGATTTATTTCAATGCTTAAATGGTTAAAAATAAAGTAATGACCAAACGATAGAATTTTATATTAACAACTAAGAGTAAATTTAGTAAAAATCTGGTATGAAATTGTAATAGTAAGAGAGAATTACATCAGCAAGAGAGAGCAGAAAGACGAGAGAATTAAGAGAGAGAAGACAGACCCTCTCTGGTACTCTCTGACTTAAGCAGCCTAGAGTGGGAGAACCTGTATATAAGCCAGTGAGAATATCTATATCATCTATCTATCAGGACGAATTGTTTGGGTTGTGAGGAGATTATGTTAAGGACCTTCGGCCGGAGTAGTAGATAGCGAAGGATCCCAAGCTGTGTCCTTTTAAGGTTTTGGTCCGATTTGTTCGTCTGTGGTGAAACTTAGATGGTTAAAACCTGGGCCTGGATTTTTATTCTAGTCCCAGTGGTTGTTATTCATTAGGGGTAGCTATATGGGCCCTGGGAGGCTTTGGATAGCGTAGGGTTTGCCCTCCCCTTCTGCGAATAATAATAATAATAATCTATCTATCAGATTCAACCATACATCGCATCGTGTCATATGTCTCTACTCTTACCTTTTATCTTCGAAAATGTTAAAGCTGAAGCGGGATTCTCAAACGCTGCCACCAATATAATGGAGTTGATGAGGAGAAAAATAAGGTTTGATTAATTAGACGAGATATGAAGACAATGTTATAATATAGCTGTAAGTTTACACTGACTGCACTGGACTTGTAATGATTTTATAGATTAAAAGGTAAGAGTAGAGACATGACACGATGCGATGTATGGTTGAATGTGATAGATAGACAGATATAGATATTCTCACTGGCTTCTATACAGGTTCTCCCACTCTAGCCTGCTTAAGTCAGAGAGTACCAGAGAGGGTCTGCCTTCTCTCTCTTAACTCTCTCGTCTGTCTGCTCTCTCTTGCTGATGTAATTCTCTCTTGCTATTACAGAAATACAGACTTTTCTCAGCCCTAACCCAGTTTCACATATATATCACCATTACGCATTATATTATATCACTAGATACATCAATAAAACACTAAATTCGGACTACCTGTGACTTTGTTACTGAAAATATTGTTCATAAATATGTATAATGAATTCGCTAAAAACTGTTTTTTTTTTTTGCATTCACAGTAATTTCAAATTTTTGTATTTTGCGATAAGAGTTTAATTACGCAATCTTTTAAACGCTTGCAAAACCTTCTATTTTAACGTTAAAAGAAATTAAAAATGTGACGGGCTATTTTACATATTGTTAAATGTTTGAGCTTCTTATGGTTTTAATTTTTTTTTTTTTTTACTTTTTCTTACTCCTAATAAGGGGGAAATATTTAATCGTGTCAAATTTATGACATTGAGTTTCCACCGGAAATACACGATTGAGGTCTCCTGAGTCCAAATAACTTTCTTTTTATTTAGGAAAATGGACTGAACTGGAGATCCTGTTCTGACCAAAATTACTGAACCTAATCATCTCACTAGCGAAGCAATTTGTCATGAGATGAACAGGGTTGCCTGCTTCATCATACTGGCTTTACAAAAGACATCTCTTGATAAGCACATTTCATAGAATCTAATGACACGTAAGAATCTAATGCAGGTAAGACGCCTAAGAGAACTCCATGAAAGAGAACTCCACATCACGTAGACTGCCGACAACCTCAAGAATTAATGCTGTGAAGTTGTGTTTCCTGAAGCTTGATATGTGGCCAAAAAAAAAAACGCGGGGAGAAAGGCGCCTAATTTGGCCAACTACTTGAATTTCACCTCCTCATTCCACAAGATTCCTATATTTTCTGGGAACATTTTTAATAAAAGAAGAGTTCTTCCAGTCTTCTTATGCATTCTAGTTGCAATTTAGAAGTGAAGTAACAAAGAATTTATTATTTTCAAAGCAGCTTGAACTATCTGAGCAAATATAAACACTAGAGACATTTTCCGTGGTAGCCTGCTTCATTTTGTGGTCATCGACCGGTTTCGGGCGTTCGCCCATCTAGTCAGTTTATACAGACTGAATTTGCTCTGTGCAAATCTGTGTTATCACACTGTCTGACAAACGCATTCTGAAGATGGGCGAACGCCCGAAACCGGTCGATGACCACAAAGTGAAGCAAGCTACCACGGATAATGTCTTTGATGGTTTCCAGCCTCTGCAGAACCAACCACCACAACAAATATAAACACCTTTTAAATTTGAATTGAACACTTGGTGATAAGAAAATCAACAAAGAATAGAGAAACCTCAAACTGGAAAACAGTGATCCACACACCAAAAGATATTTTTAAATGACTGTCTCAAAATAAACTATAGTTTTAGGCTATGCATTCTGGAACCGTCAATATAATGCCTGAGATAATAGCCACACATATCCCGCCAGAGGGACCCAGCGCTAACCAGTCGTCTCTAAAATAGTAACTTCCTAGTTAATCCTAGTCATTTATTTCGTATTGTTTAGTTCTCTATCGAATATTTTTGAGAGTAGTCGTTCCACTGATTTCAAGTCGTTTACTAGTCCCATATAAGACTTCATATCAGTTCTATTAATCAGTAAGTTATTTGAGAATGGCATACGAAATTTAATTGAAAAATCTGTTTTTAATTCTAACTTGTGAACAATTTTATTGAAAGAAATAAGGAAACTAATTAATTTATAAATTAACTGATTTTTTTTTTACAAGCGTAGAAATATGATTTTATTTTTGCATTAAAGTGCTTGCAGAAAATGACAGGTAGATTGGGTTCAACAATCTGGACCTAGCAGTTAAGCGAGGTTTCTAATGTTAAATTTTAATGAATATTCTGATGATTGATCTATTCAATAATAAAAAAAAGAATACACAATGATGAATTTCATTTCTGCCATTCTTGTTATTGTTGAAAAGTTTTCAATAAGTAATTTTTTATCTTAAAAAAATATCTCCCAGTAGATTAATATCATTTAAAAATTGAATAAACTGGTAGAAGCTCTTTCGTAATTAAAACTTTCTTGGCAGGTCTCGTCTTCATTTTTGTTTTTGTTTTATTTTTGTTTCCTCCGGTAGAGTTGTAATTAGTATCTTGAATCAACTCAGTTTATTATTAATGTATCTGTTTACTTGTGTCCTGGTTTTTTTTTTGTTTCAGATTATCTGCTTTGCTATTGCTGTTGCTGAGAAAATACTATCAAAATTGTTTCACCTCAACTTTTTCTTTCTTAGAAGTTAGAAAAAGATTATACAGAAATGAAAAGTTTGCTAAGATTAATTAATGTGATACATTGCTTATGTAAGTATCATTCTTTTTGTTTCACATACCCTCGCTATCGTGTACTTCGTTTTTTCCACTCCATAGAATCGGAATAGAATCTCAAAGTATACTGGCTCGTAATAACTAAGACATGGAATTGTTTCTTCTGATTCAAGAAATTATTTCCAAATAATGACTGAAGCTAATCAGCCACAACAGAATCGTAGGCCATTGAGTCCAGATTCGCCGAAGAGTCAACCAAATACCATTTTAATTCTGTTCTACCAAGTTTCACTGGAAGATTCTATAATGAAAATAACTATTATCAAGCGATCTAGACCATATGTTCTGTGTGAAGATATTATCCTCTTATTTGGATGGTATTTATTTTATCAAGCCTCTAGGGATGCCACACTATGATCGAGAGTCGAGCTTGTTCCAAACTAGGAAAGTAGTGTATGAAATCCCGACTATCCAGGATGTATCAGTGTGCTACACAGTCAATTATTATTATTATTATTATTATTATTATTATTATTATTATTATTATTTTAATTTAAGGCGCGTCAACATCTATGGTCATTAGCGCCCGGAGCCTTCTCAGTGCACTGCCGGCCTCCGGACAGACGACACTGTCCATCACCGAACAGTGAGCTGTAGAGGCTTCTAGGAAGAAAATATCTAACGGTAGCACTGGACTCGAACTAATTATTATTATTATTATTATTATTATTATTATTATTATTATTATTATTATTATTATTATTATTATATGTCTGTTAGGAGGGACCGAACCCTACGCTATCCAACACCTCACTGGCTCCATACAGCTACTGAAATGTTCTTGGTGTTATGTGTGTTGTATGTCTGTAGTAGTAGCTTGTGGCGTGAGCGTTTTTGTAACAGGCTTTTGTGCATGTTTGAGATAGAGATAGAAGTATTAGAAATAGAGAATAAGAACCACTCTTAAATAAATAATTTAACTATATATTAAATTAGTAAATTTACAATGTTATTATTAATTGTGAATCTTGAATTAACTTATAAATGCAAGGAAACAAATAACTAGTAACTAGATTTATTGAAACTCAAATGTTAACACTTAAACTAGCAATGAATTTAAGAGAGCGATTCCTGATACAAAATGTTCTGGCTCAATGCCTAATTCAGACTGTTCTGGTTGAGTGCAGAATTTAGACTGTCCAAATCCTTCAAATAATGTTGGTATGTCTGGAGGGAGTGTATTGTCTTGCCCTAACTGTTTCTTGTCCCTTTGTCTCTTTAATAGCACTGACCTTAAATTATAGTATCTGACTCTTAAGACACACTATTTTTTAAAGGTAAATTCACTATTGATTTTCCAAAATTATTTCTCTTAAAATATTGTCAAAATTCACTAAACTATTTTTCCAAATTTATTTTTCCCAATTGCTACTTCCACTACCTTACCCCAAAGAAAAACCGGGTCTAGAACAAAAATCCAGACCTTTGTCTAACCCATCTAAGATTCATCGCAGTCCGAACAAATCGGACAATAACCTTAAAGAGAAATATCCTAAGCTCTTCCACAGACATTCTGTGCTGACAGAAGAATCCTGAACCTAATTGCTTCAAATCCCAAGCAATCTGTCATAAGATGAATAGGTGTTCTTCCTCTGTCTCACAAACTCTACGAAAGAGATCCGGCATGAGCCCCATTACATGGAGATGTCTTCTCAAACCATAATGCCTGTGACAGGTCCATGAAAGACACAGCAACATCTCACTAATTGACCTGTCCGGCACCCCAGTGCCGACACATCTTAGACTGCCGATAACCAACTTTCCTCATCCACCTTGCTTAACCCACTTTGCTCCAATGATGTATGCTGTGAAGCTCTCCATGACTGGGAGCTTGTCAGACATGCCTGAAGAAACACCAACAGCATGCTCGGGACCAATGAAAGGGTGAGAAGCGCCTAATTTGGCAAAGCTGTCCACCTCTTCATTCCCAAAAAATCCCATACGACCTGGTACCCAGACTAGAAGCACATCCTTCAAAGAAGAAAGAATCTTTGCTATACAGTCAAGAATCAAATACCAGTTCAAGTAGCTAGTGCTAGTAGGCAATTAAAGCAAGTTTTTAATTAAATTTTTAAATGTTGACAAAGCAGAGGGCATTGCTAATTATGTGAAATTTAAAAAGAAAATTTCTTGCTTCTTGTTTGTGATGAACTGCTGTTTGAAAACTAGAGGCATTCGTCTCACAAAACTATAGACTTTTCAAATTCTTTCTGATTAAATATTTCATTACTTTGTATAACACTTTTCATAGAGAGATCCGGAAATGCAGACAGATATTCTGTAATGATGAACATAATTATTATCCTTTTGGTATTCTGGCTTATATGTTTGGCAATCATGATAATTTGGGTTAATACTTTTTAATTTCTGCATGAAGCACTCTTTTTTACATTTGTTATAAATTAATATATGTTATATAATTAATTACCTTTGGGACAGTCTGTGTCCCACCGTGCCATTGTATAAATTCGTAAAACGTGTTCAATGTAAATTAAAGGTACACGCTGGTATTGACCTAATTTAAATTGCTTGTTCATTCTGCCTTGAAGTTGTATGTAATGCATCGGCACAATGAATAGACTTGTAGCTTGTTTGTGTGTGCTTAGATCTTTGGCAGGCAGTTCATTTGGGATTACAAATAGAATTATTTTTAATTTAATTAACGAATACTTAAATTTATTATTTAGTATTTGCTTGTTTTATTTATTTATTATTTTATTTATTAAATTGTTAAAAATATATAAATAATTGATAATGTAATGGGTTCAGATGTCTTGGAGAGGTGTGATGATGTGATGAATCTCAGTTTATTATTAATGTATCTGTTTACTTGTGTCCTGGTTTTTTTTTGTTTCAGATTATCTGCTTTGCTATTGCTGTTGCTGAGAAAATACTATCAAAATTGTTTCACCTCAACTTTTTCTTTCTTAGAAGTTAGAAAAAGATTATACAGAAATGAAAAGTTTGCTAAGATTAATTAATGTGATACATTGCTTATGTAAGTTTCATTCTTTTAGTTTCACATACCCTCGCTATCGTGTACTTCGTTTTTTCCACTCCATAGAATCGGAATAGAATCTCAAAGTATACTGGCTCGTAATAACTAAGACATGGAATTGTTTCTTCTGATTCAAGAAATTATTTCCAAATAATGACTGAAGCTAATCAGCCACAACAGAATAGTAGGCCATTGAGTCCAGATTCGCCGAAGAGTCAACCAAACGCCATTTTAATTCTGTTCTACCAAGTTTCACTGGAAGATTCTATAATGAAAAAAACTATTATCAAGCGATCTAGACCATATGTTCTGTGTGAAGATATTATCCTCTTATTTGGATGATATTTATTTAATCAAGCCTCTAGGGATGCCACACTATGATCGAGAGTCGAGCTTGTTCCAAACTAGGAAAGTAGTGTATGAAATTCCGACTATCCAGGATGTATCAGTGTGCTACACAGTCAATTATTATTATTATTATTTTAATTTAAGGCGCGTCAACATCTATGATCTTTAGCGCCCGGAGCCTTCTCCATCACCAAACAGACGACACAGTCCATCACCGAACAGTGAGCTGTAGAGGCTTCTAGGAAGAAAATATCTAACGGTAGCACTGGACTCGAACCAATTATTATTATTATTATTATTATTATTATTATTATTATTATTATTATTATATGTCTGTTAGGAGGGACCGAACCCTACGCTATCCAACACCTCACTGGCTCCATACAGCTACTGAAATGTTCTTGGTGTTATGTGTGTTGTATGTCTGTAGTAGTAGCTTGTGGCGTGAGCGTTTTTGTAACAGGCTTTTGTGCATGTTTGAGATAGAGATAGAAGTATTAGAAATAGAGAATAAGAACCACTCTTAAATAAATAATTTAACTATATATTAAATTAGTAAATTTACAATGTTATTATTAAACATTGTTAGAGATTTTAGAGAGTTGTTATTCGGAATATGAATTACGAATTTACGAAAATAGATATATGTATATTTTAACAATAATTTAAACGTTTGAAAAGATAAACTACAATTAATTTAAAATGATTTAAATTGTAACTAGAATGCACCAACTATAATAATAGATAAATAATATATGTTTAAATACTTAGATAGGGACGCGTTCCGATGTATGAATTATGTCACTGATAGAATCTTGATGTTACGCTGATGAAATACTGAAGAATAGTCCTCCCCACTCCTGTAGAGAGACACCTTATATTGCCATCACCACACATTGACAAGTCTTGTAATTACGGGTCACACTCAAACATCTCTTGCCGTGTGTTGACCCTAGTTCTTGAACAGGTGTTGGCGGTTATCAAAGGATTGTAGCCAGGTGGTCGGTATTTAGAGTGTTTAGTTTATTGCCGTGTGTTGACCCTAGGTTTTGAATAGGTAGGCAATAGGTGATGGCAGTTATCAATGGACTGTAGCCAGGTGTTCGGTCTTTGAGTGATTTGTTGACCCTTGTGAAAGCGGTGTGTCTTTGGCGGGCGGTCCTTTGACCGTGCACTGACCGCAGCTATTGTGTTGAATAATAGCGTCTGGCTGGCACCACTAGTTATAATTTTTATAATTAAAAATTATATATTTGTGTTATCACTCCTTCTTGTTATCACATTACAATAATTTGTTGAATAAATATTGATAGCAATTGATTTTACTTCTTTCTTAATCAGAAAATTTATTAAAAATATAACTTGGTTAATGAAAGTAACTAATTAAGTATTGAAAAAATAAATATTAGATTAATTAATGAAAGTTTGCTTTTTTTTTTACATTTTTTGGGCCCGAACCCGGAAATATGAATCTCACGCCAAGTAAGCAATATGACAATTTAGAAAAACATGCTCAGGACAATATTAACTAAACTGTCCAATGGGGTGAGCGATTTGTTATCAAATGATACAATATCACAACTGGTGATATTTCTGCTTATACCGCTAGAATTAAATCAGTTCATTACGAATTAAAACGCATAAATGAAAGGTTAGTGCCAAGTTTGATGAAAATTATTAGAAAAAAATTATGTCAAGGAATAATCAAACAGTAAAAACTAAAGCCAAAGTAGAAAAACGATATATCTTTAACAAATTCAAAATCATCTGAGAAAAAAAATGAAGTAGTAATAAATGAGAATGGAAATATTCCAGTTCCGTAATAATCTAACTAGGAAATTTTGAAATTTGATGGTCACGTAACTTTATGGCCGACTATTTGGGAACAATTTTGCTATGTCATTCATAAGTATAATAATTTAAATGATTCTTTCGAAATATGTCTACTTAACATCATTTTTAATCGGTAAGATCGCAATTATAATGACTGGATTCATTTTAGGCAAAATCTACTTATAAGGATACCATCGAAATGTAGAGTATTGGAATCCTGAATGAATTATACACATTTTTTTTTGGATAGTAATTAAATGGGTTCCCAGAAGCTGCACGGCAGGAAATTCAACCGGAAGTAACAACCATGTGATTTCTCAATAATCCTATGCCGGTCCGAGAGAACCGAGCGGCTAAGTCGACAAAAGGACCAGTTTATTAACACTGTCCAGGAAAACTAGAAGTAACACACTTGGATTTTCACAATTAAAGGAATCGAACTGGCATGAATTGTATAGGTATTACACTGCGACCTAGTCAAGAGAGTGATGTATAACGACATACTCCTATGAGCTTAAAATGACCACTAACTGAAAGAGGAGAAAAGCATAGGTTACTATGCTACTATGCTAATTTTCTATCAGTACTAGATTACTATG
This sequence comes from Triatoma infestans, assembly GCA_011037195.1. NCBI lineage: Eukaryota > Metazoa > Arthropoda > Insecta > Hemiptera > Reduviidae > Triatoma > Triatoma infestans. The sequence goes on from JAAEAF010005188.1 coordinate 20,804, forward strand.
GTCGGTTGGCCAAATGCCTCAATAAGAACTATCTTTTTAATTATGTAGGAGGCTGCTCCTCCCACAAGCACAGCTGAAGATTACATGCTATGGATTTTGTAGATATACATTATCACATGAACATGATAGAATTCTGATCAGCTGAAGACGATGCAGATACTATTTGAAAGCACCATCCTTTCCAGTCAAGAAAAAGTTAATTTGATAGTGAGGTTTGTAATGACTAGCCTTTAACGGTCAGTGACTAAAGGAAAATATGCTTTAGTAACAGCGCCCTTCGCGGATTTATTCCTAATTTTCTGCACACTTTGCTAGACATTTTTCTTTAATATTGATTTAAGTATTTGTCAAAAAAATATGGATAATAAAGGAGAATATGGGTCGTTTGCTTTGTAATCAACCCGCTCAATTAACATTATAGTTGAACATTAGATACTGATTATTTTAATTAGATTGGCTGTATAAAATGGTATGATATTTATACGTAGTTTTAGTCAATTTAGGAGTTAGCAGGGAAGTTAGAGGGAGAGGAGAGATATTTAAGTGGAAGAAGGTAGAGAATTGGCCATGATACAGTTAGCTTTAATGTCTAACGCGAACAGAGAGAACACTTACATAGACAGAGTTTTAGTACCAACTATTACCATTATAATATAACTAGTGAAGTGCTAGTACTAGTATTGTAGAATTCTAGTGTTTAAACCAAGGAATTGATGCTATGTCTAGATGCTTTCATTTCTCTCTCTCTTTCTCCACTGACTGGAAGTATTAGAAAAGTGAGACGAAGAGAAAAGGGCTAGAAGTATCCCCTGTAGATAAAGAGCTTTATTAAGAGAAGATAACGTTTCTATTTTTGTTCTTCTCTCTTTGACAAAGCTGCTCAGCTTGAAAGCCAAATGAACGCTTTGGTTATTATAGTTATTACACCATTAATTATATACACTATCATACAGTTCATTGTCATAGCTTCATCAATATATCTGGTGATTATATCTGGCAATATTTATATCATATTGTAATTTTAAATGTGTATATATATATATATATAGAGAGAGAGAGAGAGAGAGAGAGTTGCTTATGTTTATAGAGAGAGAGCATAGACTTTATTATCATCCAACAAAGGGGGCAAATGCAAGCTTGTTTTGCATTCAGCTGCATAATGCATCAGTCTGCGAGTATGACCTGATGCCAAGTGATAGTGACTAGCTAGTTGTTGTTGTGTGTGTGTGTTGTACATGTGTATGTATGTGTATAAAGCACAACGTGTGGTTGGTTAGAGGTATTGCAAGGTACCCTAGAGCTCTGTGCCACACAGCTCTTCAAGAACGTGACCAACTCACACTTCCTCTTCAGACTTCAACTCATGATCACCATCCAAAGTAAGACGTGAACAGTTTTCCTAATTCAGATACCAAAGAAAGTCACACATTCTCGTCTATTTTTTTTCCTTTCTTCATCTTCTTCAAAGTTTTTTTTTTTTTGCTTCGAGTTATGAAACTTGCACCAGAGTTGGAAGATCCTTCAATATTATCAGTTTTATTTTCACTCTGTCAAAAAAATTGCTGATATGTTATTTAAATTTTAAATCCATAATTTTTAAATTTTTCATTTGTGTGGAAAATAATAATAATAATAATAATAATAATACTAAGAAAAATTAGTGACATTTCGTCTGCGTTTGATGAGATTTCTTCTGGTTTCTCTGCTGAAGATGAGAAATAATCACCAATTTGTTCTTAGTATTTTTAATTTTTTTTTTTTTTTGTTGTTTTAATTTATGGCGCGTCAACATCTATGGTCATCTGCGCCCGGAGCCTTTTCAGTGTAATGCCGGCATCCGGACAGAGTTCTCTAGTTACAGACAACACTGCCCATCACCGGACAATGAGCTGTAGAGGCACCTAGCTGTAGAGAAAAATCTAAGGGTAAGCACGGCTGGATTCGAACCCCGGATATCTCCGCGTTGCTAGTACAGCGCGGCAGCGGAACTAATCCCTTCCTAAGAAAGTTATATCCTAAGAGAATTGCAAATTTTGGATAGTAGTCATTATTTATCATTACGGGAGAGATTAGCTAAGTGGTTAGCGAGTTGGACTCCCACGCAGAGGTCGAGTCCAGTGTTACCTTAGATATTTTTCTTCCTAGGAGCCTGTACAGCTCGCTGTTCGGTAATGGGCAGTGTTGTCTGTAGCGAGAGAACACTGTCCAGTAGCCGGCAGTGAATTAACAAAGCCTCCGGTCGCTAATGACCATAGATGTTGTCACGCCTTAAGTTAAAAAAAAAAATATATTATTTATCATTACAATCTAATGTGAATATTTATCAATTAATACAATATTTCTAGTATTTTCCTTTCCAGTTTTCACCAACGGCTAAATTTTGAAGAAAGCCAAATCCTACGAATTGTTTTCCTTTCACTTTCATTCATTCTACTTAAACAGGAAGTATGACGATTTTGTCCAATGTTCGAAATTTTGTTTTCACCGGAAATTACATTATGTATTTTAAAAATATCTTTTTAGATAATAGCTTAGATGTGTGTGTATGTGTTTTATTTTTTAAACAAAATATATCAAAAAAGTGAAAAATCCCAGCGAAGATTAAACTTGATATTTCGAGTACTATAATGTCACGAAACAATGGTTTTGATCAAAATCCATTAACCGCATTGTATTGAAGTGTCATTAATCAATGGATACTAAATACAGACACACGTAACCCCATCATTGTATGTAACATTTTCCTGGGGAAACTTGATTCTGGGGGAACCATCTGTAACGTTAAGCTTTCATCCAATATGCTATTTCAGTATAATTACTGTTCTATAATATTACTGTTCATATTTCCTCAGGAAATAATTACATAATCGTGAATTACATAATCCATTCCTGAAATTTCAACTATCCAGAATATTATTTAACTAAAAATGCGATTTTATTTAATGGGTTTCTGTAATTTTCTGGATTTTCCGTAAGAGCTCCAAATATTTTCTTTTAACTCGCGTCCCTACATCCGAAGGTACACTATATACTAGTAATCTGGAATCGAAATTTGGAGAAACCAAGACATCCTTCATTTCTCCAACTGGGAATCGGACAGAGAATCAAATAACTTTATCCGAACACGACCATCATGAAATCTTATTTCAGCTCGAAGTGCAGAGAAAGATCTCCGCCGTGGTTGTTCATCTGTTCCGTCGATGAAGTGAGGAAAGCACATTTGCTTAAAGTATAAATAGACGCAAGCTTACCAAGCTGCAAGAACTACAGTTTTATAATCATTTGTTGAAGCCGTCAAAGTCTTGACGCTTATTAAAAGTGCGATAGCTTATTCCAATCTATTTACTATGGTACATGTTTTCTGAGATCGATAAATAATGAGGAGTTGTTGTGTCTCTAAAACCGAAGGTAACCTAACAAGTCCAGAACAGACTTCACAAACTGACCGAAAAGAGGAAGAAATCAACCATTTTAATGATACCTTTCCTTAATTCATGAGTCGGAAGCAGAATAGCGTACTGGCTCACAATATTCATGATACCAAATTGATTAGTAGAGGATTAGAGAGTTCACTATAATCCTGGAAGCCTAGAATGGTCATAGGCCTGATACCACCAAATAATTCCTACAATTTAAACAGACAAATGGATATTGACGTTTAATTATTTAATAAACGCCATTTGTCAAAATTTTTATATAATTTATTTCAAAATAAAGTAATTCTTTCAGGTTAACATCTTTATTCTAATACAAGCTTTACAGCTTAATACTGGACTTCACGTGAAACAAAGAAAAATATAAACAGTTTTCCTGACTTAACGTTTTTGCCTACATGGCTACTAAAAATAGAATCACATGAGAATCTACCTTCTAATTTGGAAGGTTAAGAGTATTCAATTCGCGAAAACGAAGGCAGAACTCTGACAGTGAAATGTACCAGCTCGTAGTACCATTTTGATTAGTGGAGAATTTGTCAACTACATTTTTTTAAGGCCCTGAATTGTCGCCATTCTGAAAGGCCTAGAATAACCAAGGTTACCCCACAGAAATCCAACCTACAGTGGTGCATGAATTTACTGTCCAATTCCAAATAGAATGGATTTTTCGTATCCATCCCAGACTCACAGAGAGACAATCATGCACTACCCACACGGGTCTTTAAAAGTACGCCGGATAGCAACAAAAAAAACAAATGATACCCTACTTAATTTTTCAAGAGTACCAAATATGTGATCAATTATTTTTTTAACTGCAGAAAAAAGAGATTTCGAAACCAATATTCTTAATTCGAATTGGGTCTTGTATTTTTGTTAACGAATTGTTCAGATTTTTTTTTTTTCTTGAAATTATTAAAAGTTGAATATTCGCTGAGATTTTCAATTTTGAATGTAGAGAAACATTCTGCTTTCTCGTGGCTATTATTCCACATTGTTTTTAAGTTTATTATCAAATAAGGCAAAAAACATATTCTCATTAGTTGTTAAAAATGGGTACCATAATTAAATTAGCTCAAAAACTCTCTTTTTGCCCAGATGCCCAATTCACTGACTGCGCTCATGCTAGGAATCTGGATGCATTTGTTCGCAGGCTTCAGAAATTCTTACTTTAAGTTCTTCTACAATAGTGGCAGAGTTAAGGTTCCCATAAACTTAATTTTTTAGATATCCCCGGAGGTAGTAATTCAGAGGCATCAGGAGCGGGCGGGCTACTGAATATGACTTGTATGCCAATGTGTTTACCACAGACTTGTGGTAAATGTGAGCTGGATAATGCCTTACTATAATTTTATTATGAGCTAAAAATTTGATTAGATAATAATCCCCCCCCCACCGCCACCCAAGATGATAATTCCAAGGATTTTTCTCTTCTTTTCTGTATCTACTTAATTGAAGCTATTATTATCTACTCTTATTTTAGGGCGCATCAAATCTGTGGTCATTGGCACCGTCCGAAGCCTTCACAGTGCTCCCTGACGGTGAACACTTGATACAGTCAACCAATCAGTGAACTGTAGGGGCTGTTAAAACGAGGAAACGATTATCTAAGTAGGCTTTTTTCTTGGTGATAAAACATAGAACTCGTTATGGTGACTGTCTTTTTATTAATTCGAAACTACTCACACATGGGTAGTTTAAAAAAAACAAAAACGGTTCGAGACATCAAGTAAACAAACCCACCATAATGAAATAAGTTAATATTTAAATAAAATAATTGTTATGATAGTGTACTATGGGAACAAAAAAAAGGTGGACTGTGATTATTACAAATTATCTTCCATACATCATTTTTACATAAAGTTTTAAACGAAAGTAAAATTCTTATTAATTGTAGCCCGTATATACACTAAAGTAACAGATCGATCATATAGCTATCAATCATTCATTATCGATTTCTAGGGAGTTATGTCTAAAACACACTTTCTTTTAAATCTACCTTTTTTCCAGCTGATTTAATAGTTATAATTTTAGTCAAGCAAGCTTTATCAGCTTTAAAAATAAAGGAAAATTGTTTTTTACCTTCAACCAATTAGGAGTTCAGACAGTCATGACAGTTTTATTATTTTCATTATTATTTTTTTTTCTTTTTAAATGACTTAGATAACCTTGTTATGGATCACATTATGTCATTACTTTGTATAATTTTCAGCAATTTTTATACGAGGGTAATGCGTCAAATCGTTGTAGCTCAGAAGCGGTTTGTTTAATCAATACAATAGTTTCAGTGCGCCAACTTGGCATCCTTGTACTTAGATTCTCATCAGCTATTCGAGAGTATTTGGTAAGCATAACCTCAAATGTATTCAACAATTCAGTCAACAATGGCAAGTCCGCTCGAGCATCGTACCTCGGTAGAACAACGCTGAGTGATTAGATTTTTAGTTGCAGAGGGTATCAAAAATAGTGAAATCCACGAAAGAATGTTGAAAGTGTAAAGGAATAATTGTATGAACCGTTCGAACGTTTACAAATGGATAGAACAGTTTAAAAGTGGCCGTGTAAGTGTCTGTGACGAGCAACGAAGTGGACGACCCGTTGAAGTTGCAACTTCCTCTTTCGAATCTCGCATTCCCGGGTTAATTCAAGACAACAGGCGTATTACTGTCGAACTGATAGCTGAAGAATGCATGCGAGTGTTGGAGCTGTGCATAACATTATTCAGAATAAACTGCAGTACAAGGAAAGTTGTGCGAGATGGATTCCAAGATAACTTATTGAAAGAACGATGTTTAATTGAAAAAGAATTTTTCAGTAGAATTGTAACGCGCGATGAAACATGGATACACCATTTTGAGCCGGAGTCTAAGCGTCAAATCCTTGAGTAGAAGCATGCGAGTTCTCCCACTCGAAAGAAATTCAAAACCTAGCCGTCTGCAGGTAAAGTCATGCTTACAGTATTCTGGGATTCGCAGGGTCCTATTTATTGTGATCAACGAACCATCAATAGCCATAATTACAGTGATATGCTCACAAACAAAATAAGGCCTGCCATTCGAACGAAACGTCGTGGACTCTTGATTAAAGGCGTGATTTTGCTTCATGACAACGCGCGTCCTCACATGGCACAGTTAACTCAAGAAACACTTCTAAAAGTGGGATGGGAAATCCTTCTACGTACTCCCTGCAGCCCCGCCTCACCCCATCGGACTTCCATTTGTTTGGACCCATTAAAGAGGCTCTACGTGAGAAACATTTTCAATCCAATGAAGAAGTTAAAAATCAGGTACAAAAGTGGCTTCGAGATCAACCCTAAGAATTTTTGCTGGGAGACATACACAAATTAGAAGAACGATGGGACAAGTGTATAAATATTGCTGGGAACTATGTTGAAAAGTAGCCAAAGTTTTGTATTTATTAAATAAATCGTTTTAAAGGTACAGCGATTTGTCTCGTTACTTATTGAATGACCCCCGTGCAATCTTATTAATATTTATTTATTTATTTTAATTTAAGGCGCGTCACCTTCTCAGGCACTGCCAGCCTCCGTATGGTGTTCTCTCGTTACAGACAACACTGTCCAACACCGGATAGTAACGTGTAGAGGCTCCTAGGAAGAAAAAGTCTAAGGGTAGCACAGCTGGACTCGAACCCGGGTCTTCCGTGTAGGAGCCCAGTATGCTAAGCGCTTAGCTATTCCCTTCCCTCAATCTTTAATTTAAATAATAAAATTTAAATTAAAGATTTATTTTTGCTAGGTAGGCAGTTAGTTCTTTGTGGGGGTCTTTCGAAGATATAATTTCTTTAAGACTATTGTGCTTCTGAAAAAAGTGGACAATCACTTCTGGGACCTCTATACTTCCTGCAGTGCATGGATGACATGCTACATGATTTCAACCATTCCATATTCAACACAGTTGATGTGTGGACTCCAAAACTTTAAACAAATTTAGAGTTCTGTTAATTAAGCCAGGGACGGTTCGACCATAAGCCAGAACGACTATTTGCCGCCTGGTGATTTTGACCCTGTGAAACCAGGCTTTCAAATGTACCTTCGGTAGCATTTCAAAATGAAATACCCCTTTTACTTCCGACATCTTGTCATACTCTATCTGTCACTCCTCCACTAGCTTGTATTTTAATTTGATACTAGCTCAGTATGGGGGACTGTATCTTGCACATCAGGTCCTAAACCGTCTCTTTGTCTTTTAGCTGCATCATCCGCCTTTTCGTTGCCACAGTTCCTATGTGACCAGGTACCCACTTTATTTTGAAATGTTTGACACTGTGGTCTATTTCATGCGCAATACTATATATGTTACAGTTGTCTAATTTTCCCAGATAGCAGTTCTTCAGCAAAATGCAGCTTGTTTTGAAGTCAGTAAATAAGGCGATGTTTTTTCAGGTAAACTATTATTAATTTCATTATGTAAGGCAGTGTTGCCACTTTATTTTAGAGAATTTGTTCAAACATGTTCAAAAATTAAAATCACATACTTTGACATAATTAAAATTAAGATTATATAACATGTACTAATGATTTATAAATATTTTGATAAATGGACAAATTCTGATGTGTATATAGAAAAGGATCTTCTGTTGAAGACTCTTGGAGTAGTTTTTGACACTAGATTGAATTGGTCGGAACACAGCATCAAAAGGCAGTTATTTCGTTTTAGCCATGTCGAAGAATTGTAAGCGAGAATTGGGGAATTACTCCCAAGTTGATATTTTGAATTTATAGTATGATTATTACCTAGATTGTTATGTGGTTGTGGTATCTGTGGTGTGGTGGTGGCGTTTCGCTAGACTGTTGTTTGAGGATATTCAACGCTTAACTGAGTTTAAATTGTAAGTTTTAAATAACGATCATTCCATCATTCATCGGGAGATGCTTTTAAAGGTCTCTAATTACAGGTTTTCCCTTCTGATAGAATGTTAAAGACTTTTGTTTTCAATCATTCTTACAGAATCTTACTTTCCAGGGAAAATTGGTTAAGATTAGGTCCGTCTGTTGTGATACCTGATAACTGCTTTCGGTATTACACCGACGGTTCCATAATGGATAGTAGTTTTGGAGCTGCGAGATAGGAGATTACTTGACAGTGTCTTGGTGAATAGACCACGGTTTTTAATTACTGGAACAAACGAAATCTACGACGTCAAAGGCAATGAAATATCTGATTACAATTTTTTTTCTGCAAAGCTTAAATTTAATTGGAATCACTTCCTCCAGCAACAGTTTTATGTGATCAGAAAGACAACCAGTCAGGGATAACCGGGTCAGCATTATAAGCTATTGGGAGAGGGGCTCCAAAAGAACCTACAGCTATAGCGAACACGAATTGCCTGGGCTCAAATTTAGTCTAAGTATACAATAATTAAAATGCTATTTATTAAACCAATTTCTTCATAAACAAAATTAAGGACAATAAATTTTAGTGAAAAACAAGATATCTTAAGATGAAACTAATTTATTTCTCATTTGACTCGTAGAAGACTAGCAGCTTCAACTAGTCATCACGAAAGCGATTATTTTTAAGGAAATTCATTACATAATTAGAAATCTTTGATATCAATATGCAACTGGCGTAAAAATAGAAATTGCGGAGAAAAGTGAAAATCGTTAATTCGTACAAGGTTTTGCACAATTTCGCTTACAATAATATCACTCTGAGAAAGTAAATCGTTTTGATCAATATATATTGATAGTGTACAAGTTACAATTTAAAAGTACTCATTAATGTGGATGAGTACATACTTGTGTATATACTTATAAGTATAATTAAGTCTATTTTGAGAAACAATTAATTTTAATTGATCAGTATGACTCTGTCTTCATAAATGACTGGATAAATACATTATAAATTCATTTTGAGTTAGAGAACAGTCGGTGGTCATAGCTCTGCTGCAGCAGTAAATTATTTTGAGTTTAACTTGTAAACAAGATGTTTTTTTTTCTATCCTTTTGGATGTATTTCACTGAAAGACCTGAAATTCCTATCCGATTTTTAGCAATGTCACAAGTTCAGAATTTTATGGACGGCTTCTATAAAATCAATAGATCATAAAACAAGTATTTTTAACGAAATTAAGAGTAATACATTGATGTGAATCATCCAAAATCCGAAAATGTTGCATCAACATAAATAGAAAATTTCTTCTTTCCAATTGTTTTTCCTGAGAATTTATAATGTATTTATCCAGTCATTTATGAAGACAGAGTCATACTGATCAATTAAAATTAATTGTTTCTCAAAATAGACTTAATTATACTTATAAGTATATACACAAGTATGTACTCATCCACATTAATGAGTACTTTTAAATTGTAACTTATACACTATCAATATATATTGATAAAAACTTTTGTCAGGTAAAATATATTGGACTCCATTGTTTGTAATGTAATAATTATACTAAATAATGCTTGGTCACAACTTTTTCTAAAAATAACAATCAAATAATCAATTTTTAGGGGGTGGAATTTATCACCTGAAAAACAATGAATTCAAACTTTTTAATTTATAATTCTGATCTGATGTCAGTAAACTTTTATAGTATCAGTGTCATATCGTATTGTCATATTAAATGAAATAATAGTGACACTTATAAAAGCGAGAGAGAGAGAGAGAGGCAGATTAGTTCTTATAAATGAATAATTCCGTTTCATTTCCTATCTCTTTTATTTAATAACCATAAAATTGATAAAAATCAGAACTCTAAGAATTAGATAACGACAGCCTTATCATGGAAAATTATTTGCAATTTTTATTGTTTAATTTAATGAATTTTTAATCAAGAAGTTTAATAATAAGGAATAATCTTTATAAAGAAAGTAAATGTCGAAAAAAAAGTATAAGCAATGATATAATGATTGAGAAAAAAAAAAACGAAAGTAATAAATACTTAAAATCATTCTTTTCCAGAAAAATGTTACAATAAAAGTGATATGCCTATTATATGTATGTAAAATGGTGTTGAAAGTATAAAGAAAATTGTCGAAGGAGATTCCTGAAGAAAATCCTGTTTAATCTCAGAAAATCATCCTTCCGGGTAACTGATTTTCTTCAAGCTTGGAATTCCAGCAATGCGCTTATTGAGTTTAATGAGTATAAAATAGTAAAGATTACTTAAATATGGCTTTAGAGGAAAGCTTGACATTGCAGTTCAATCAGCATTCCTAAAAATCAATTTCTTTTTTTAAACATATTTCAAATAAGAATGATAGGTTAATAATGGGTAGCTTTTTGAGCCAGTGGAGCTTTGGATAGCGTAAGGTTTGGTTCATCCCCACAGACGAGTAATTATAAAATAGATCAATAGTAAACATCGTAAATTTTATAGAAAAACTGAGGAAAAAAAAATCACTTAACAAAGTGGCAGTTCCGATTCCACCGGAATCTTTGTTTCAGATCCTATGTTGAAACCAAAAATCTATACTTTCTGCATTTTTGTTTTGTTTTTGCAATATTTTGATCATAGAAACAAAACAAAAAAAAGTAAAGTAATGCCTATTTTTTCAGGTGGGCTTAATGTCCAACTACCAATTAGGTGTCGTGGACGGGGGCGGAAGCACCTACTTTACTGTTAACATTTTTTATACCAATATAAAATTTAACAGTTATACGCGGGCCTCGAACTGGGGTCCTCCCACTTACAAGTCCATGCTCATAACAACTACACCAACACCCGCCCCGCATAGAGACAATATTGATAGAGAGACCAATTTTTAAAAAACCACTTCTTACTTTCTCTTACTGCTGTTATAGGAAATATTATTGCCGTTTCCGATTTTGAAAATTGAGTTTCCAAGAGAAATACATTTTTTTGAGGCCGCATGAGTAAGAGAAAATGTTCTTTCGAGTATATATATATATATACTCGAATATAAACTGCTGGACAAAAGTATTGCATAAAATTTCAAAATGTTGTAATTTGAAGTTACAGTCTACTACTGTATTTTTTTTTTGTTATACATTCGTGGAATGATCCAAAGAGAAATAAGCCATTTGTTTATGTTTTTTAAATGACTAATTCTCGGAACTCTTGAAAATACAATAATATCCCAGTTCTTCAATTTCACTGCTTGTGGTAATTTCTCTCTCCTAACATACTTTTGTTTCGTTTTTTCTTATCACTTCTTTTTTCTTTTTGCTTGTTTGTTCTTAACATGCAGCTTCATGGTAATTATTCCGAAAAAAATTGCCGTACGTGTGTTGACATTAGATAAGGAAGGGTTAAATCAAGCAACAATTGTAAAGAGTCTAGGAATGAGCCAACCCACTGCCTCAAGAATTTTAGTCACGCCATAGGGAGACTATTAGCTATTCCCGACGGCAAGTTACGGGCCGACCTAGAAGTACAACCTGGACAAATGAGAGATTTATTCAGCTGAATGTCTTACGGAACGGGATTCTCAATCGTAATCAATTACGTCACTTGATCGCTGATGTCCGTGATGTCCATATTTCAAGTATATCTCAGAAGAAGTTTAAATGAAGCAAACTTGGCTTCCAGGATAACCCGCTACTAGCCCTCTTCTCACAAGAGCACATAGAGTCGCCAGACTGCAATATTCAGGAGAACATGTCAATTAGACAACAGAGGATTGCAGACGTGTTTTATTCACAGATGAGTCGAGATTCACCCTACATTCTCCAGATGGAAGAATGAAAGTTGGAGGCGTCAAGGTGAGAGATATGCAGGGGCAAACATTTCTCCAAAAGCGGCTTTTGGTGGAGGCGGTGTTATGATTTGGGGAGGCATAAATTTTGACGGACGTACAGACTTAAGTATCGTGGAAAATGGGACGCTAAATGCCCAGGAATACCTTCAAGCGGTTCTTCAGCGATATGTTGTGCCAATTTCTGAAAGAGTCTGAAGGTGATGAATTCCTATTAATGCAGGACAATGCCAGATGTCACACTGCTCGAGTTGTCCTTGAGTGCCTACAGGATGTTGGGATTCGACGTTTGGTTTCTACACCGAGAAGTCCTGACCTAAATCCAATAGAACACCTTTGGGACACAATTGGAAGACGGCTTAGGCTTCGCCTGATTGCCCCTAGCACTCTCAGGGAGCAACTGCATACAGCAGTTATTGAAGAATGGAATGAGATTTCTCAAGAGGTTATCCAAAATCTAATCTCTTCAATGCCAAGAAGGCTTGCTCCAGCTATCAGAGCAAGAGGAGGTATCACCAAATACTGTTGAAAAAAAAATGAAAAAGTGATAATAAATTAAAACAATTTTAATTTTGAATTTTACAGATTTTTTTTTTTGTTGAGCTTCATTTTTTATTTTGTGCAATAAAACCAGGTTTTTCTTAAATTTTTGGTAGTTGTTTTTTTTTTTCCTTTGGATTAGAGTTCAACAACATGAATCCATAAAAAAAAAAATACAAAAATACCTTTCAACTTTAAATTATAATATTTTGCAATTTTATGCAATATTTTTGTCCAGCAGTTTATTTGTGTGTGTGTTTGTTTGTGTGTGTGTGTTTGTTTGTGTGTGTGTTTGTGTGTGTGTTTGTGTGTGTGTGTGTGTGTGTTAACAAAAAATCTCAGATTACACAAACATGATACTCCGATTACTGAATGATTTTTGTTTTTTCAGTTTTTTGCGAGTTTTTTGAAAACAACACAAACGATTTTCTTCAAATTTGGAATTCTATCAAAGCGTCTAATATGTTTTAATATTATCTAGAGGATAAAATCATATATTATATTGGAATGGTACTTTAGAGGAAAGGTAGCGCTACTGTTCCCCCAATAATCTCCATAAACCATTTTTCGGGAAAATATTTCAAATAAAAGTGATAGGTATTTACCGCTAAATTGTATACGAAATTTAAAAGAAATTCGTTGGGGCCATTTTCGAGAAAATCACGAAAACTGAAGAAGAAAAAAAAACATTTAGTAAAGGCGCACTTCCGGTTGATGGATTTTGCCCGAAATCTTCGTGCATCGATGCACAGTGCAATGGAAGTGACTAAACGGAATATCAAGTTTGAGCTTCTGAAGACTTTTCGTGTTATTCGAGATATTCTGTTAAAACACACATACACACGCACACACACAAACATAAATACATATATATATACATACATAAAGAATATTTGCAGAAATAGTTTTAATCCTGTATTTCCGGTATTTTGGGGATCTGGCTCGATCGCAACACTTCCTCTTATACGAATAACTGAAAGTAGTGTGAGTGTATCATACCTACTTTTTTGAACACGAAAAATTGTCAAAATATATACTTCCCGGTGAAAAGTTTGAAAATTCGAAAAGTTCGAAATACAACAGTCTTACCGGAAATAAACTTGAACTTCCTTCGATTTTTCTTGCTTTTGACATGGTCCTTTACAAAGACAGCACGTATTTTTACAACCTACTTTTCTTTTTCAAAGAGATCTCAAAATATCTATTTCCGCTGAAAACGAATTGCGAAAATATATTACAATTTCGTAATACTTCCTCTTTCGTAATTAATCATAAACTAGTCGTTTTTTCATTGTTAACCTATTTTTAATTGCACTTATTCACTTTCTCTTACTGCTTGCAATCGAATTGTATTACGATTGTGTCAAATTTTCGATCGAATAATAGGGCAGAATAAAAAAATCAACTGTATCCAGTGAATATCTAACATTTCTTGTGGTCATATAATAAGTACACACATATTTATATTGTGTACAAACATATAAATTTTATTTTATAGAAATGAAAGAAGTTTGTAATACTGACGTATGTTTGTATATATGTAGTTGGAAAAAAACTCAGCGACGGTTGAATAGCTAGCTGATATTTTTTTTTCCTCACCAAAAACTCGCAGTAGCACAGTAGTTGTGAAGTCCAATATAATGTGGTTTCCCCATTGTGGTAGCGTTGGTAAAGAAAGTATCTCGGTTTAAGATATCTCTTCTCTTTCTTGGCTCACCCTAACCCATACCACCAAGTTTCCTTTCTTACTGCAATAACACTTTGTCACGAAGCTTTTCCCCCGCCTCACACCACAATACCAGCACAACTTGACTCTCTTCCTTCCTTGTATACAACACGCATTTCCCAAATATGACTCAGAAGATCCTTCTTTAAACCCTCGCTACCAAATCTTTCTTCTTAGGCTACTTCTTGTTCAAAACGTACTAACCAGTAACCCTAACCAAAATGGTCAAAAAAAAAAGGGTTGAGAAAGTGGAGAGTGTAATATTTCTCGCTATAACAAACATCGGAGATATATATATTTGAAATTGTAATATATTTGATGTTGTAATATAACATGCCCAGCTATAAACTTGTAGATGACACTGTGATCTTTCTTTATATATAAGAAACTCCTAAGTTTTATATTTTTGTCTATTCAGCAAACTTTATTCAATATAATTTTGTTTCTATCATAAACTGGTTGTTTTTTCATGGTCAATCTGTTTTTAGTTTCTCTTACTACTATCGTGTGAAATTCTCTATTTTTTTTTAATATTACGATCGTGTGAAATTTTCGATATCAAGTTGTCAGCAAAAATACACGTTTTGAGGTCTCCTGTGTCCCAAAAAAATGTGGTTTTTAAAAATTGATCTGTTTGTGTATGTGTTAAGTCAGCAGAACTCAAAAATGGAAAAAAAATCACAGAAAAGTTATAACTTTATATTTAGTTTAAATGCTGTCGTCAGGGGGACAATAAGGTTTTGATCAAAATTGGTCAACCGGAAGCCCCATTTTACTGTTTGTTTTTTTTCACCCATTTTAAAGAAAATCGGTTTATTGGAAGTCCGTTTTTTATAGTTTATCTGCCATTTTCGAATATTTATGTGAAATTTGTATTTAATTAATTTAACCGTATAAATAAATAAAAAACAATGTAAATTGCAATAGGAGATAGTCAGATCTTTTTTTTTTTCATGTCTTCCTTTAATTCTTGAATCCTTGTTCATCTTGTCACATCATCTGTTCCTCGGCCGTCCTTCCTCTTCACCCCTTACTCGCGATGGCGAGTAATAGGATGCTATTAATCATAATGGCTTTGGGAGTTCTCATCTCATCCATTCTTTCCAGATGTCCTAGCCAATACTGCCTAAATTATCCTTCTTATATTTATATTTTCTAAAGTTCATACTATCTCCGTGTTGGATTTAAGAGTAATTGGTGTGATAAGAGCGAATGCCGAGTGGTTAGCGTGAGACAAAGTGATGGAGATCAGGTGACCCACATTGGCCTGTAGCGCCCGGAACTAAATATGTAACTTTCCTTAATAGAATCGGGTTATTTAATTTTAAAATAATAAACAATAATATCATATCCAAATTTGGAAAGAATTTTTTCAATATTCCAGCTATAGTCAGCAAGGGGTCCTGCAGTTAAGGGCGTCAGTTTAAGTCCTGGCATTATGGACAATACGCTGCAATGGAAAGAAACACCAGGGACATCTTTTCCATATTGAGTAAGAATGTAGAACCAATTCACAACATTGCTGTAAGAATTGAATTTTATCACTGATCATCCGAAAATTAATTGTCTCAAGTATATTACTAAAAAATCCTTTAAAAGGGCCCACTGATTTAGTTACAAGTATTATTTTCAATATTACATTTATTTGTAATTTTATCTACGAAAAACTTTTGACTATTTTTCTTCCCCCATCTGTTATAATGAAAGAAATAATCTTTTATTTAAAAAAAAATCTACAATGCAGATTTTAAAATTCAATAATATTCGAATGGAAAAAGGGTTTAATTTAACTTAACTGGAAATGCTCATACAATATACTTTAAACAGTTAGTGGTGAGTGTTCCCATTTCCTACAGTAATGAATTAATCCTATTTTACGCCAAGCTTGACAGTTGTAATTAGACTAAAGACTTTAATACATTGAACATAACCGAGGGTTGCTAGAAATACTATATATATATATTGTAAGCGTAGCAATGAAATTTAATTCATATCAAATCTTCATATTTTATACGGGGGAAAAATACAGTATATTCAGTTCATCCGATTATTCAAATCTGTAGTAAGACTGAGCAGGTCTCGGTAATAAAAAAAAAAAAAATCTGGTTTGAAACACTCACACGACTTCCATTATCTGTTTTAATTCAATTATAACACAAAGTTTATTTTAACACTAGGAAATTTTTACTCAGTTGCCCTACAATAAGTATAGAGTAATGGAGTATAGATTGATTAGCAGAGACGGCAGATAGAAATGAAAGTAATTAAATAATACTTTATTTATACGAAAATTTGTAACAAAAAAATTTTAAAAAACCAAAAAGTATAACCCTAATAGATCAGAATATTTTTTCCTCTTACTAGGAGTAAGAGGTTAGTAAAAATATCAATACAAACTGATTTAAAGTGGAGATAAATCGAATTCTAATCTTAACTTTTGAAGGTGTAGATTTATGGCTGTTTTATATCTTATTCAGTTTTATAAAATGTTATTAGTAATGAACCTTAGTTACAGCCTCAATTATTTTTATTTTTGTAAAAAAAATTTACATTTTTATATCCCAACGTTTCAACACTGCACGTGTCCATTATCAAGGGAGAAAACTTTTTTGAAATATTACAATCTAAAATTTATAATATATAGAGTAAAATTATTTGTACACATGATAAATTATTATATAAATTTATTATATTTGTCCAGCAAATTGAGATATACGAACCTTACATAATAGAAAATTATTATTAAAATTTTTTAAAACCAATTTTTTTTTAAGGATCGTCGTGGTGAAATTTTTTGGTAAATTGAGTAACTATGTGTTTTTCTAGTCCTGTTTATTTTTAGAACGAATAGTTTTTGTTATATTGATAAAAGAAATAACCTTATAACAGGTGATTTTGTGCATTCGTGCTGTGTACCTGAATACATAATCTGGATGATAGATTAGCTATCTGAACGATAGGATTCTTTGCTATGAAACCCTGGAAGGCTTCCGATACCAAAGGATTACCGGAGGAGTGGCGCAGGGCTCGATACTGGGGCCAGATTTGTGAAACGTTGCTTATAATGGAATCCTTTGAATGGAAATGCCAGACAATACATTTCTCGTTGGATACGCAGACGATATTGTGGCGGTTATTACAGCAAGAGATACAGAAATTGCCCAGTTAGGACTGAACCAGGTGATGAGGCGCTCACAGAACTGGCTTGAGGAGCTGCGGAAAAAACTGAAACGCTGGTGATATCCAGGCGACGCACGGATATCGGAAGGAATATGACGATTGACATGGTGGAGGTGGAACCCAAGAGAGAAATTAGATATCTCGGTGTTTTATTGGACAGAAGATTATCCTTCGGGGAACATATTAAGCATGTGTCTACGAAGGCGATGAGAGTTACATCGATGCTTAGTAGGATAATGGCTAATATAGGCGGCCCGTCCGCCAGTAAGAGAAAGCTGTTAATGACGACGGCAAATGCTATTATGCTGTATGGGAGTGAGATTTGGGCTGGAGTCCTGAGTCAATCTAAGCACGCCAAGCAACTTCTGGCGGTTCAACGAAGAGGAGCGTTGAGAATTATTAGCGCCTACCGCATGGTATCCGAGCCTGCAGCCTTGGTGATCGCAGGTACAGCCCCCATTGACTTAATTGCCTCGACAAGGCAATTTTGTTTTATGCACAAGGCACTGGGGAAACATGAGGCCACACGCAGAGCGTCTGCTATTCTTCAAGAAGAATGGAAGAGACGCTGGAGCATAGACACAAGGGCTAGGGGGACATATAAGCTGATCGAAGACCCTATAGCAGTGATGGCGAACCTATGACACGCGTGTCAGTGCTGACACGCGAGCTCATTTTTGGTGACACGCATCTTCAAAGATAAAAAATTTCATAATTCAAAAAAATCTTTTTTTCTGATAATGTAGCTCATATAGTTAGCAACTCTCTCTGTTTACTACATATTTTGTGTTTAGTTTGTTTCATGGAAATTATAAATACCGATTAACATTTTTTTTAATTTTATCCCTGAAAAAGACAATAAATTTGTCGAAACGTTGGAAACGATTTAAAAAAAAAAGTGTACATTTTATTGACCGCTCCTCGGAGATCTCCTTTAGTTGTTTTGCTAACAATTTTTTCATCCACATATTTTTGTGAGACATTGTTTTCAGCATTAAATAATATTAAGACAAACAAAAACGGAATCGGTTAACAGATGAAGTCAGTGGCGCTTGCTTGGCCTTGAAATGTACCAAGTATAAACCCGAAATAGAAGATTTAGCAGACAAACTTCAGCACCAAAAAAGTCATCAGAGACATTTTCCGCGGTAGCCTGCTTCATTATTTTGTACCACACCAAAAAAGTCACTAATTTTTCATATATATTTATTTTCTAATTGTATAAATTTATATTGTTTTTCTGTTTTTGTTCAATTATATTATATATATATATATTACTTGATTTTGTATGTTAAGTGTCAATGAAATATGTAAGACAAGTCTCTAAATGTAAACTATTGGTTTCATAATTTTGGCTTTTGTATTTTAAATGGCATTAAACAAATAATTAACTTGATGAGTGACACGCCACGAGAATTATTTTCTATTTTTCAAAATTTTGACACACCGAGCTCAAAAGGTTCGCCATCACTGCCCTATAGTATGGGCTAATAGGAAGCACGGGGAGGTTAATTTTTACCTTACGCAATTTCTGACGGGTCATGGATGCTTTGCGAGCTACCTATACAGGATGAAGAAGCGGACATCCCCCAGATGTATGTATGGTGACGCAGAAGTAGATGTCGCCCCTCACACCCTTCAAGTGTACCAGATGGAGTATAGAAAGAGAGCAACTGTGGAGTGACACTGGACCTTTGACTCCAGATACTCTAGTTAGAAGAATGCTAGAAGAGGAAGGCACTTGGAATAAAGTTGTAGGGTTACAGAGAGTATTCTGAAGCAGAAGAGGAGAGAATTTATTTAATATTTAGCAGAAGAGAGTAGGATAGATGACTTACACTTATGAGGCGCCCCCCCCCGAAGTAATGTCTTCCGACGGTTCCGGGGGGGGGTTCATGCCTGTATTTGGAGGGGTGTTTTTAGTGGGGAAGAGCCCCACGCACCCAACTCGGGTAGCTGGAAGGTGCTGATTATATATAGTGTTAGGGCCACGTGGTACACATGGTGATGAATCGACGGACATCTTAAATGTCCGTTTTTTTTGTTTGTTTTTTTAAGCAAACTTGATTAGTAGATTATTCACTTAAAAAATAGACCACAAGGTTAAATAAATGAGGAAATGAGGATTTCTTATGTTATATATTAAGAAATTTTAACAGGTTCCAAGATTTATTTATTTCATATAATCCAAATTGATTTGTCCACTTCAAAATTTTGATGATAACATTTCTCGCATATCCTATCCATTATTTAATCCTTTTATCATATCTTTTCAATAAATAATATATTATTAGGCACATAACAGTGAATTTTTGTAATAGAATCTCAGGTAAGTTAGGGAAATTATTTTGAATCTTATACTCTTGTTTGTAAAATATATTGCAGACAATCAAACACATCATCATATCCTCTCACACTACAACCTTCCTATAATGCTGATGCAACTCTCTGCAACCTTCCATAGCAACTCTCCGACCCAATTCAATCGATCTGGCATTAGCAACAGCATTTACATTGTCAAAGCAGCACTCTCTAGATACGTAGTTCTGGAGCTTCAATAATAATTCTATGGATTTTAAATTTCTATGGATTTTGGAATGATGGTATTTTTACTTCCTATCCTCTTAGAGGAAGTATTGCGATCGTCTTAAATTTTCGAAATTGAGTTTTTACCGGAAATACAAGTTGCAAATTCCATCAACAGGAAGAGCGACTTTACCGTTGTTTTTTTTTTTCAGTTTTTCGCAATTTTCTGGAAAACGGCTTGGACGATTTTCTTTAAACTTCGTGTACTATATCCATAACATAAATACCTATCACTTTTATTTCAAACATTTTCTCGGGAAAATTGATTTTTTGTAAGTTTTAGGGAACAATAACTTCAAGTTCTCTTCTAAAATAACGGTTCAATGAAATATATGGGTTCTACCAGTTATATAATAGTAATATGCATTAGAAACATTGCTAGAATTTCAATTTGAAGGAAACTAGATACCCGGATATACCGTCTTTAGAGAATAGATTTTTGAGATTTTGGAGAATATACTAGAAAATGCCTATAACGATTTCCTTTAAATTTGGAAGGCTCACTGTTCGGATATAAACCTATAAATTTTATTGATATATTTACCCCCAAAAAATTGATATTAGATAGTTATGCGGAATTTGTGTCGTTAAATTTCAAAAAATTTTTTTTTGGTTTGATTCAATGTTATTGGTGCTCTGTTCTGGACTAAAAATATAATCACTTCTTACTAACTGCTTGGATTGTACTTGCCCCCTTACCGCCTGTGTTATGTTTGAACAAATTAGAAAAAAATTTGAGTTTTAAACAAAATTTGTCATTTTATATTAATATAATTGGATTATCACCAGTAAGTGAGGGAAGGGATTAGCTCAGTGCTTGGCGCACTGGACTTCCATGCGGAGGTCCCAGGTTGGAGTCTAGCTGTGTTGCTCTTAGAGTCCGGTGATGGACAGTGTTGTGTGTATCTAGAGAACACTGTCCAAAGGCCGGTAGTGCACTGAGAAGGATCCGAACGCCGATGACATGGATGTTGATGCGCCTTAAAGTAAAAAAAAAACAAAAAAACAGTAAGCACCAGAATTTTCATGCTGGAAACTTAGTTGAAAAACCTATAATTCAGTTTTTTAACAATGACGTATTCATTAGCGGTTTTCTTTGGAATATAAATCCAAAAATATTTCAATAAATCTGTAGCGTTTTGTGCTTGCTCTTGCCTTCTATCTTTCAGAATTCCCGAGTTTCTTGTAGAAATATTGAGCACTGCATTTGAAGATACCTTACTTGAAGATACCACCTCTATGATTTAAGACTTACTTATATTCTAAGAAGGAGGAAAAGTGATGTATTATTAGTCGTATTCTCCATTAAATTATGTTTCAAATGAATGTGGAATATTAATGCAAAAGAGGAGATAATTGCCGTATCACCTGCATACAAAATGAGGTAGCCAAATTAGTACAACACTATTGAACATCACCATGTTAATAGGTATTAAATTAAAGGGAGTAGATACAAATCCGAATCCACTGCTATATAGAAAATGTCTAGGGAGTCTTCTTGGTAAGTTGTTCATAAAGTATATAGTGTTTATTTTAACCACAGTAGTGCAACTATTTCTGGCATTTATAGAAATGATTAGATTGTAATATTTAAGGTTATCAGCGTAAGTGTTGACGTATGTAAGACTTGCTGACAGAGCGAGTTGTTACCGTTGGATTCCTATAAAACGCCAATGTTCTTGACCCAAAATCATATGTGAAAATGGAAACTGCACATAGTAATGGGCAATGGAAGCATATATTAGTAATATGCTGACATTCATATGGAAACATTCCTTGCTGACCCTAGGTCTCCATAAAAAAAAAGCCTCTGCTAGGCGTTTGCCCTCCATTAGTTAAGTTATGTAATAAAGACAAGATAAAGTAAACTCGAAAATAAATTAATTTAAATTGGCAAGGGAGTGTTACAAGTAATATTCTGATCATTTAAGGCTTCCGCGCCCGTTCTCATGCAAACCACTCTGGTTTTCAGGATGAGACTGCGTCAGTGGCTCGTTATGAACCGAAGTTTCGCCTATATTGCAATAGGTTTCTTCAACATAGTGTCGACTTGAATGTTAAATCAACAATGGCCAAGAATAAAGTGGATAGAACAAACAGAATAGTGGCGGGGCCTACTTTCCCTCCACCTTGCCGAGCCTAATTTTCCCTTCCATGAATGTTATTGGCTGGCTGATAAGGAGGTCAGGGCGTGGGTGTGTAGCGTCACCATCGCCCACCCTTCGGGGTGCAATCAGCCTCTGGCTTTCCAGATTGGGGAATCCCTCACCCCACCTAATCCAATCCTGATCCTTTCCCATTGCAGAGTTGCCTGTAAGTTACCTGGGTTACTGAAACCCCTGTACTTGAGGCAATGGACAGCAATCATTATATGAAATCTGTAGAACCTTCGAGCATGCGATCAGTCATGCTAGCTCGTTAGAGTTGAATACTGAACTACGGGCGCAGGCCAGTTTCCGAGCCAATTGGCTTGCAATTGAGGTAGGATTCGTAGTGGCCTTGATTTAATCAATAACTTCATGACCGAGGTCATGAGTTGAGCGGGAGGAGATTCGTAATATAAATTAAACCCCGATGCCAGCCCGTAGCTGGAAGCGCATTTGCTGGGTGTGCGCAGTTTACCAGACCCTGCTGGGGAGTGCCTTCTCTAGCTTCTGGGAGTAAAGTGTGACCACTATGTGGGATCACTCTACGCGCTGGTTGCCCTTAAATGGGTCAGGTGGGGGGTTGCTTCGGCACCTCTGCTATGGTCGGGTATTGCACTAAAAGTCCTTCCATGGTAGTGACATCCCCTTCTTTTAAAACGATCCCGTTGCTTGCAACGGGGGACCCCGCTAATCCCCAAGAGAGTAGGTACGGTCTTTAAAGATCCCCCTCAGTACTAAGAGGAAAAAGGGGTATACGGGAAAAATGCCCTTATCCAAATTTATGCCTTATTTTATTCTGGAAAACCCTTAATTATTTTTTCTCTTATTTTCCAAGTAGTTCATGCCTATGTAAACAATTATTACAAATGTATCGTAAAAGAGGCAGTAGACATGACATTGAGAAGACTAAACTGTTAAAATAGGCTGGTGTACTTCGTTCAAGCAGAACATGGCTGCCTTTACTCAGGAAAAGAAACAGGAAGAATAAATAACGGTTTTCCCGAGCTAAACAAGGATCCAACTTTGGCAGAAGGGCAATGGGAAGGGTGACTTAAGCTTCACAACCGTCAACCAATCACATGAATGGGAGGCAAAGTTAAATCCCGCCCATATCTACGGCCATTTAGGTGCAATATCGAAAGGGAAGTATGTTTTACCCCACCCCTGCTTGTTCAACCCACTCTATTTCTTGTCAGTGTTGATTTAGCATTCATGTCGACACTATCCTAAAGAAACCTATTGCAAAATGGGCGAATTTGTGTTTATAATATGCCACGAAAACCAGAGTATTTTGCAATAATATTCTAATACCATAAATTTAATTATTTTTATTAGTTTCACTGGAATAACCTCGTCTACTGTCGTAATTGATTTATAAAATTTAGTCCGGCAAATATTTAAGAAAGTTTTATATAGGAATTATTTGCTAAATTATGAAGCATAAAATTTAGAAATGTCAAAGAATAGTAAAAACAAAATAAGGAAGGACAATTGTATTTTGTTTTACCATAGTTTATCTAAAAATATTTATCTTACTAAAAAAAAAAGGAAAAGATAACTTGAGTTTGTATACGAAAGGCTATTCTTTATTATTCCATATATATACATATATATATATTCACTGTTATAAACATTAACGTAAAGCATTATACAATAAAAAGAAGCTGTGCAGTACAACTAGAAAGGGGAAAGGTAAACGGAGAACGGTACAACTTAGAGTGAGAGAGAGAAACCAGAGAAGTGTTGGTTTTTGTATACAGTCAAAAACAGAAGGAGTTGGGTAAATGGGTAGACGGCACTGTCCTCAGTGTTAACATTGTGTCTGTTCCAGTGTGAAGCAATCCCTCAACACTCCTCACATTCTATGGCCGCCCTATTGCCTAACCAGCACACATACACACACACGCACACAAAATTACAGCCCACCCGTAGTAGACGGCTGGGCACCTTCACTTTGTCTCATTGTTAGCGCGCTGTCCTCACAATAATGCCATTTCTGTTGTAACAATGCTCCCGCACAAATAAGAGGGAAGTATTGCTGTTGGCAGTCCTGGAACACGACACTGAAATTCAATTGTTCTCCGCCACTACTACCTTCTTCTTCTTCTTCGTCTTGCTCACTACTAAAACCATACTAAGGTTAACAACAATAAATAAAAAAAAGCTAACAATCTGTTGTTGACAAAAAAAAAAAATAGAAATAAAGAAATACTTCAATGTTAATAAGTTAAGGACCCACTTAGTATTATGTCCTAATTTGAAATTATTTATTATATTACTCAAGGTATCAACCAGAGATCCTAACTCCAAATTAGGATGTTGATTATTTTATTGTGATACACTATAAAAGCAGTGTCTAAGCTGCTTTAGTAAATATGATAAGAACAGCTACAAAACAATGAAATAACTTGTGGGGAGGAAATAACTCAGAAGTGTTAGTCGCTATATCATTCTTTATATCTTTCCTTTATAAGTTCAGTAAATATCATTCCTGAGAATTATATCCGATGCTACACGGACGGTTCCAGGATGGATGGTACGTCTGGGGCTGCCGTCTATTTTGAGACGAAAGACCATTTGGTGGTACCTCTTGGTGAGTTCCCAGATGAGGTTTATGCAATTCTTTGTTGTATTTTGGATGAGAGGGTGCGTTCACACTAAAAAGATGTTTATATTTACTCGAACAGCCAGGCTGCATTGAAAGCGCTTAAGCTCATGTGTCTTTACTTCCACATTGGTGTTGGAATGTTCTAAAAAACTGGAAGATCTTTCTTCATTGAAGGATGTGCTTCTGGTCTGGGTTCCAGGTCATACGGGAATCTTTGGGAATGAGGAGGTGGATAGGTTTGCCAAATTAGGTGCCTCTCTCCCTTTCATTGGTCCAGAGTCTGCTGTTGGTGTGTCCTTCTGGCACATTTTTGTCAGGCTTCCAGACGTGGATGACCTCGCAGCATTACATCCTTATGGATGGATGCTGGACGGAGCTTTGACTAGCGGGATCCGATGTCTTTCACGGACCTCTCTCAGGCATCTGGTTGGCTTCCTCTCTGGGCATTGTGGCTTAAGGAAACATCTTTATACAATGGGACTCATGCCTGACCCCTTTTGTAGAGTTTGTGAGACGTAGGAGGAAACACCCATCATCTAATGACGGATTGTTTGGGCTGCGAGGAGATTAGGTTTAGGACCTTCGGCCGGAATAGGATATCGGTAGTGGATCTTAAGCTATGTTCTTTTAAGGTTTTGGTCCGATTTGTTCAGTCTGTGGTGAAACTTAGATGGGTAAAACCTGGGCCCGGACTTTTGTTCCAGACCAAGTAGTTGTTATTCCTTAGGGGGTAGCTATATGGGCCCAGGGAGGCTTTGGATAGCGTATGGTTTTGCCCTCCCCTTCTTTGAATAATAATAATAATCAGTAAATATCAGAGTTATAAGTTCAGAGATATCAAGATCTTTGGAATAGATTTTGAAAACTGAGAGCCCAGTCTATGGTACTGAAGACTTTGGACTGGAATCATAGGATGAGTTGGGAGCTGGGGATGAACTCATGCTCTCCAGTTTCACATCTCTGCAGACTGCACTGTATATCCAAAATGATTAAATGAAATGCAAAAATTGAAATTTTTTTTCTTTTGAGAGTTCCAGTAATCTATTTAGTCTGGACACGGAATTCAAGTTAGTCTTTTGTCTAAGTAAGTTATTAATGGAAAAACTGCGATCTTTAAAAAATATTTGCTTTTAATTAATTAGTTATTGATCATATTGGTTCAAAAGATACATAGAGAAATCATATACTCTCTCAGCAACAATTTCCGAATTACTGAGATAGATTTAATTATTTCTAGAGTTTGGGGATTGCCGAAGAAATTAAAGACAATTAAGCAACAAATCGTCTGTTTTCGATTTACGTTTTCATCAAACGTTTGAGACTTGGGAAGAGCTGTACAATTCTAACTTCGACATCGAAAATTCTGTTTTCTCGCAAAGTAAGAAGACATGGAATTTCCTACTAACAAGAGCTCTTGTGAAGAAAATCAGCTTCAAGACTATATTGTTCATATTTTTTTTAGGAGGCCTGTAACCACTCCTCTAAAACTCACTCCTCCATGGAAATAAGAAATAAGAGATTAGCCATTCTCCAGGAATCTTAGCAGGTATTCCAACCAAACAAAACAAAACATAGTATCATTGAACCTCGAACATATAAGCTTAGTAACGTGTTTAGTTTACTTAGTTAATAAAGGTGCTTCCATAGAAAAGATAATAAAGTGTTCACACTTTTATATCTTGCACTTTACAACGTGACTACCTGTAACATGTCTATATACAAACAATAAATTCAAGAAATAATAGCTATTTTCGTTCGCAATGAGCTTTTGAGTCGCGTTTAGCTTTACCCATATCGTCTACCCATACAAGCTTACATTTTCTCTTCAGAAACTTACAATAAACGATAAAGGGGCCCCTTCTCCAAGAATGATTTCCAACCAACAGTCCTAGAGATTTTTTACACCCACGTTCTATAAATGGCCGCGCTCATGAATGATTTTGAAATCACCCAAAAGAATCTGGTCCAACGAATGTTCTTTTCCTAGTAACTAAAAACTGG
The DNA here is from genome assembly GCA_011037195.1 of Triatoma infestans. NCBI lineage: Eukaryota > Metazoa > Arthropoda > Insecta > Hemiptera > Reduviidae > Triatoma > Triatoma infestans. The sequence continues at coordinate 47,712 of JAAEAF010005188.1, forward strand.
AAAGACCTTTCTGGTATGAGTGGCAATAGGTTGAAGGAAAAAAAAAAAACAATGAAAAGAAAAGGACAACCGTTCAAAACATTCTATTTTGCTGATTCAGGATTGATTGACTTTATAAACACTAGTTCCACTTTCAAGTACTTTTGTGGAAACTATACAAAACCACAAATTTGGAACATTAGGATTTTCCGTTTCAATTGACACTGACATAATACGTAGACTAACCTCTGTTATTTTATAACAGCTTCTTATTTTATAATCTAGAAGCCTCAAAAATGCAATTCCTCTAAAAAATTTAAGAAATAGTTTTAAAATAAAAATGTTTGATTTGTTTGAACCGTACTTAATAGTTTGATATGGAGTGTTAGAAGTTTTGATGAATATCTTTATTAACCTCTGTTTAAGCCCTGCAATAAGAATTGGCATTTATTATTTTTATTTGACATATATCAAAACAGTATAAGTTGAAAGTTGTTAAGTGCAGAATCCTTAGCAAATTACTTTAATTAAGTATATAAACTGCGACAGGCAAAATGCAAATGGCATTTAGACTTCATGAACAATAAATATGGTTCAGTTTAATCCGATATTGTTTTTCAGTCTTATAAATCGAATTTCTATATTATAGAAAACTTCCTTTTACGGATAATATTTTATATAATTAGGTTTTTGACTGGACTGAAAAATTTTGCAGCATTTTTTAAGTAGTAACTTTTCACAGAATTTTAGATTATAAAACCTTGGGACAGATTAATTAAACAATGTTGGATTTATTTCCATTCCATGTTTTTTCATCAACTGATGATTGATAAAAGATTGTACAAGACAGCCAGCCCAAAGTATTCCCAAAATAATGAATTATTAACCAGCGGAAGAGCAGGGAGAAAAAATTGATTACTTTAAGTGAACAAGCTAAATTAAATATACGAATAAGCATTTGACACAAATAACTGCACACTCTGTTAATCCTTTTGATTGTGAAAGCTTTTTAAATTCCAATTTTAGTACTTTTCATTTCTATTATTATAGCAAGGATTTCTTCTCCAATGCAACCATATTTTGATTAATTGTTCAATACGAACTGTACGAAATTCTTTTTTTCTTTGTATATATGAATTTATTGCTTCTGATATCAAGTAGAGAAAATGGATTTGTTATGCACTCTGATTTTTCAATTAAAATGCATGTACTGAAAAATAAAATTAGTCTGCCTGGTTGAACCAATGAAATTTCTGTTATTAATAATGATGTTATTTTCATGTAGAGTTTCCGGTCATCAATATTTTTTTTTTCCTCTATAAATCACCTATAAAAGAAAAACGCTTTTCCTTATCTATTTTAGTTTATGATAAGCAAATGTTTGATTTGCATGGACCCAGCTCGTAAAAGTCAACATCACACATCATATTTACAAGTATGGGGTTTTGTCTGTAAAAAGTTCAGAATGAGAGGCTAAGATTCTTTGGAAATGACATATGTCGCGCAACCGATATAGAATAATAAGAAATAACAATTATTAATAACGAGTAAAAAAAAATGAACTTTTCAAATGTAATACATCAATTTAAAAAGTATATGCCTTGATTTAGCAGAGTAAATTAGAAGAAAGATAAAAATCAAAATCAAACTAAAAACATATGATTATCTTCTTTCTTAATCGGTCAGCCTTCAGCGGCCATTGTCATGTAAAAACACTTAAGTCTTCGGGTTGATACCGCGTCAGTGGTTTTGTTGATAACCGACTAGTCTTACATATTGTAATAGGCTTCTTCAGGGAAGTGTCGCCTCTAAAACTGAAACAACATTGACAAGTTATAGAGTGGGTACTGTAGAGCAGTGGAGTGGGGGTTAGCTTCCCACTTCTTTGTAGATGGCTGTTGGTAGATCGCGGGGCTGAATTTTCTCTCCCTTGTGTATGATTGGATATTGGATGAGATCTTAGTTTTCCCTCCCACTGCATCGTTGCCGAATTTGCAACCTTCTTTTGGTGTGGAAAACTGTTAAATATTTTTTTCTTTTGTGTTTTTCTCTTTTTAATAAATCCATCCTATTTCCTTTCATGTGGGTTACAGCCTTTTGGTCTTCGACCCTGGATTGGAGGTGTTAATCATACCTCCATACCTTTTTGTCTTCCTCTTATCTTGTAGGCGATAGAGCGATAGGAATCTGGCACTTTACTCAATAATGTGACAGGAGTGATGTAAGAGTGTATCCGGGGAGCACAAGGCCTATGGGCCCTTGAGGCCTAAGTGCATCTAGTTCATTTCGGAGGCACTGAGATCTAGAGTAGAATAGAATCTAAGACGAAGTATTGAGACCATATCAACTTTTCAGAATTAAAATATCGCAGGATTACTTTTTTTTTTGGAGGTCTCCTGAGTCCCTTGATATTCCGTTAGGAATCATTTGGGATCAGATATGAAAGTTTCGATCAAAATCCTCAAGGATTAGATCTCCTTTCAAAGTATTATTTCAATATTTTACATGATTCCATCACCTCTACGATGTTAATACGAATAATAGGTTGTATAAGGTTAATAAAAAAATTAAAACTTATGGGACAACAGGCCATAAAGGGACAAAGCTTGCCAGGCGGCGATTTGTATTGGGGGACGTGTTGGTAAGCACACCGCAGTTCCCTCGCCATTTAGGTCCGGCCTTCGCTACCTAGGTGCGCTACGAACTGTAGCTTCCCACTTTTTCTCACAATGCTGGGTCAACACCGACATTGCCCCTCACGGGAACGAACCCTTATTTCTCGCACCAAAGGCGAGTGCGCTAGCCACTAGACAGACCAACGCGTGAGAACAGTATAAGGGTAATAGTACCCAAAATTCTGAAACGCTTCTCGCTTATCTAAAAAGTGTCATGTTATTAAACTATGAAAACTCCTAACTCTACAATATTCAAGGCAATTAAACATTATGTCTAAACTGAACAAGTTTGGGAAAAAATGTTCAATTAGATTTGTAAAATTGACAGTAAGATAAGTTTTGTGAATATCCACCCCTGAGTTTTATTATTGAAGTGGCGAAAAATCGCTAGAAATGAATTTATTAAAAAATTTAATTCATTTTTGGATTTTAATAAAACTACTGGCTATGATGATCAATACTTTAAAATTCTCTTATATTTTAATCTTATACTTTACTCATATTTGGTAGAAGGAGCAATATTCTTTCTTGTAAATTAAAGGAAATAATCTATTTGACCTTTTAGTTGCATTACGAAGGACCTTTTATATAAGTTAGCCTATACAATGTCGACCAACTTATATTAATCTATAGACACAAGCTTATATGTAGACAAATTGGATAAAGCTCTGTAAAGTTATGATCAATGGGCTAGGCACTTTGGTGGGAAGTTAGGCCAGCCTTCAGCTAACATTCCCTTTACAACTAATAGGGACTTACTTCCTCTATCTATAATACTTAATAGTTTATTCATAACATAACTACTGTAATCATTAGTTTGAATATTATTATATTTTAATTTTTTGGGAATAACATTTATTTTTTCATAACTTTTCTAATTTATTTAACGAAAAGTAATATAATATAAATAGTAATATAATATAAAAAGTTCTTGGTGTTAAATTTTGCAGTTATATTCATTTTTTTGCTATAGAAAAGTTATTAAGAAATGCTATTATTTCTATTTCGAGATAATAGATTATTTAAAAAATTATTCATTAGCCACTGAATAATAGTTGTTGCATAAACTGGAAAATGCAACAACCAGAACATCTGACGGAAAATGAGTTGTCATAAACTGTTTTATGGAAAAATTCTCTGGGATTAATCTTATTTATAGAGTAATTTTAAACTAATAATGGTTATTCAATTAAAAATTAGGGAATAACTAGGGAAAAATTTAGATTAAAAACAAAGAGTTACATCTACTCTTGAAAAACCTAGTGTAGTGGAAGAAAGAAATAAAAGAAAACAATAGTTTGGAAAAATAGTTTAAGAGTTTAGAATATTTTATAGTATCAAAAATAGTATTTTGTTAATATTTTAAATGTATCTTAGTGCAGTCAATAGAGTCAGGTACTGTAATTTGGGGTCATTGCTATTAGGAAAACAAAGGCACAAAAACCCTAGGCCAACTCTTTTGTAAAAGAAAATCCCCCGCTAGAGAGAGCATTCCATCGGAGTCTGCCTTCTGCTTTCAAATAATACAGTCTGCATTCTGCTTCCAAAGCCAGAACGCTTGCTTCAGGAATCGTTCTCTAAAAATAGTGGCAGTTTCACAATATATTAATAAATTTATAATATCTTGCAAATAACATGTATTTATTATTTTAACAGAATATGTTTATTGTTAGCAGTGGTGACTACTTTCTTATTACTAATACTTCTATCTTTATCTCAAACATATATACAAGCCCTTTTACCAAACCCCTCACGCCACAACAAGCTACCACAAAACATCACACCAATAACATTTCATTGGTGCCAGCTGTTTCGAATATTTTCAACCAGAATCCACAAATTAACAAGTACGTAAAATTTTCAATTTAATAATTAAACAAATTATCCATCTGATAATTTTATTACCTTATCAATTATTTTCTCATTGGAAATATCTTAAATATTTCACATAATTAAATTCTCTATTGTTCATTTTTAAATTTTTGTTATTGTAGCACTGTAACCCAGTCCCTTGTGAATTTTGATTTATGATGTTCTTAATAGATCGCAAATTGTAAAAATATTAAGGGACCATAAACTCTCTCAAAAGGACAACTTAAATCAATTACGCAGACGCCTTGAAAAATATAATCTTTCCCAAAATAGTAATTCTCTTGTTTCCAAAATGTATAAGATTAATGGACAAGATATGGGCATCGACGCTGCTGTAGAATATTTACTTGCTTAGCAGCAATTAGCAAATCCTCCAGCCACTCCTAACAATCAACAAGATAGCCCCTTAAGAAATTTGCAATTAATTAATAGTTTACCCACCTTCGATGGCGAAAATTCAGCCAGTGTTTCAGATTTCCTAGAACAAATTAGCCATTGTGCTAGCCTTTCTGGCTGGGACGGCGCTGAAAAATTAGAAATATTAGCACTTAGGCTCTCAGAGTCTGCGAAAATATTTTATGATACGCAGAAAGCCGAATTACAACGCCAGGGTACAATCATAACGTATCCTCTAATCTCAGAACGTCCTCTGACTAGATTTAGAAAAGAAAAACCCCTTCTAGTCCTCTTACAACAGATGACTAATATTCAGTCTCTACCCACAGAGTCTCCTGAAACCTTCGCGGATAGAATTAGACACATCCAGTCCGCCATTAGTTTAAAAGCTCAAGCTAATCCACTCGAGGCCTTACATTCTATTTTAGACAAACTGGCCACTGATGCATTCCAAAAGTCACTTCCTCAACCGCTTCGTAATGAGGTACGAACAAAGGTACCTCAAAAATTAGACGAATCACTTTCTTATGCCAATTCCCTAAAAGAAGTACAGGCTTCGGAAACAAATCCCACAGTTTTCGCTGTCACTTCGAAAACTTCTAATCCTCGCACATCCCCATCTCCATGTCGTTTCTACGGACAGATGCATTTCCATGCAGAATGCCCGCATCGAAATAAAAATCAGAAACCACCATTAAAACCTACTACTACTCGAAGAGTTTTTAATGTATTCAAGAATAGGACTTGCCGCCATTATTCCGGTCCACATTTTGACGTGGACTGCACCAACAAATTTAGACCAAAACCTCATACTAACTTTGGCAAAATGCCTAACAATTTCAATATTCCTAAAAAATTTAATCGCCGAGTATATAGTAATAATCGCTATAATAATAATCAATATTATAGTAATAATAATAATAATACTGGAGTTAATACTATTACGATTTAACTCTTATCCTGGTAGACCCCAATATAATCAGAATAATAATAATTATAACGAAGCTAGTAATAACCTTCAAAATAGGGCCACTTGCCAATTTTGTTCAAAATTTGGATATACAGCTCGTAATTGTTTCCAAATCCAGCCCAAAACGAGTTAGCCCCCAGTCGCTTTCTCGAAGTCCTGATATTATTCGTCAAAAATTCCAAATTTTCTGGCGAATCCATACTTTCGCAATTAAAAGGCAATTTCCAATTAATACTTGGTAGAGATATCCCTATATTAAATAGGGCAATTATTAATTTGCGCACAGGTACACTAACACTCAATAAATTCAACATTCAATTTTCAACTAGTACTCAAACGCACCAATTTAGTACTAATCGCTAAGTTCACTAAAATCCCTAGTACACAAATTTCCCTGTGGCCACAAATTTCTGTGCCACATCGCGCACACAGTACATAACACAACAATATATTGAATCTCTTGAAATTATTCTCATTCTATCACACTGCTCAAACTCTACATACTACACCACATGTAAATGTTATATGTAAGCATCTTGTTAGCCTTAAGAACAAAATGTGTAAAGTTTCTGGTATATTTTTTATTTAGTTGTTGCAATTATGGAAATATTTTATTTGTTTCAGCACTGACAACTCTCGTATCACTAGTTATAAATTTATTCAGTCTTTAATATTTGTAATTATTGCATTGTATATTTTAATATTTTTAAATAATAATTTACAATTTATTTTATTTTGCAGAAACCAAGATGAACACGTAAACTTGTTTGATATTTCTGATGTAATGTAATGTTACTGTTTAATTAACAAATTTTTTTCTGTTCCAGCGACGACGATTTTAATCCAGAAATTAGAATTTTTCAAATATTGACATTGATTTAGTATAAATTTTTGTACATGATATACTTTTTATTAATAATTGCTATTTTTTTTTTCAGATTTAATTATGTAAAGCATTATGCCTATACTTCTTGAAATTATTGAGTACATATCCATAATATTTTTATGTTAGCTGTTGAAATTTAAATTTACATAACCTCTCTTTTGCAGATCCAAACATCTTCACATCTACACCAATGCATGTGCGAATGTAATTGCATGCGTATGAATGTAATTCATGAAGATCGCATGTTAGTTATAATTGCATGTTAGTTAATATTGCATGTTAGTTGTAAGAATTTTATTATATATATATATTATTTAAAATTCTGTTGAATATCATTATGGATCATTTTCATATACACAAGATTCTACCAAAGGAAAAGATCTTCATCTTCTCATGCCCTTTGCGATCGCACATCCTTGCGCATTCTTGCTCGCTTATTAAACAAATATATATATAATTTTTTTAAATATGATTGTGTATTTATGTGTTATATTTTTGAATTACTTAAGAGTTTTTTTTTTTTGTCCATATAGAGTCAATTCAAGAAAGTACATGCATCCCTACAGTACCATCACTCAGAAGCCTACATTGATCGCCTTGTCTGCCTTGCCAGTTACATCTTCAACAGCAACACTCTCACTCGCCAAGTAGTGTTCGCCTATCAGCCTACCACCACAGCAACGCTCACCCACTCACGCAGCGTTCGCTCGAGTAGAAGACATTCAAACATCACAGCAACGCTCACACATTCAAGCAGCGTTTTCTCCAGAAGAAGATGACTGTAGTCTACTCTACACAACAGCTTGCAGAGGTTACACACACGCCTCTCGATAATATCCAAGCCTCTACAACTGCAGATTACCTCCCAAATTTTTCATGCCGCGTTCGCTCGAGTAGAAGACATTCAAACATCACAGCAACGCTCACACATTCAAGCAGCGTTTGCTCCAGAAGAAGATGACTGTAGTCTACTGTACACAACAGCTTGCAGAGGTTACACACACGCCTCTCGATAACTTCCAAGCCTCTACAACTGCAGATTACCTCCCAAATTTTTCATGCCGAAAAATTTCTCCAGGAGGGGGATAATGTAGTGGAAGAAAGAAATAAAAGAAAATAATAGTTTTGAAAAATAGAGTTTAGAATATTTTATAGTATCAGAAATAGTACTTTACTAAACCGCTCACGCCACAACCAACTACTGCAATACAACAACACCAAAAACATTTCACTAGAAAAAGCCTATGATAACGTATCAAGGAAAAATGTCTGGGCAGCCCTCAAACAAGCCGATATTGAAGATAGCTTCATTAAAGCGGTCCAAAGAATGTACCATAGAAATGTATAAAGGGTCTAGTTAGTAGGAAATACTCTGTCGACTCATTTCTCAGCATCATCAAAGAGTCTTGAACAAGGATGCTGTATGTCTTCCACGTTATAGGAGTTGTAATGGATTTTTGGCGTTGATGTTTAAGGAAGACCAAAGCTGATCGTATGAGAAACGAAAAAACTCAGTTTCCAATTATTTATATAGACAAAATAATTTTATTACTTATATAAAATTAGAGTTTTTGTTCTTCACATAATTTTAGTTAAGTTTTAAAAAGAAGAAAAGAAATTGAATTTATTTATTTATTTGAGCATTTCTCGCTAATAGGTATATTTAATTTTTAATTATCCTGTTTATAATCTGCTGTTTAAAATCTGTTTAAACGCTGCAATGAGAATTGATAATTATTATTATTGAACATATATCAAAACCGTATCAATTGAAAGTTGTAAATGCAGAATGTTTAGCAAATTACCTGAATTAAGTATATAAACTGCTATAGGCAAAATGCAAATGGCATTTAGACTTCATGAACAATATGGTTCAGTTTAATCGGACATTGTTTTTCAGTCTTATAAATTGAGTGTCTATATTATAGAAAACTTCCTTTTATTGGAAATATTTTATTGAAAATTGCGATAAAAATAAGTTGAATGAACTCTGGTTAAAAATAAAAATAAAAAAACAAACACTCTGCTGTAGAAGGTTATTTATTAATGAACACCAGAAAGTTCAAAACTTATTTCTCGAATATATTAATTGAAAAATGTAAATGACTTAGCTTCTTTTCCATAATTTTTAATTAATTTACATGGCTCAGTTTATTACTCTTGTGACCCCATGAACTTTACAGGACGTTGTAATTAATATGTCGCTCATGAACATTTCTGCTTAATAAGAGATAAATTAGTGTTAATTTATTTTATCTAAAATAAAGGATGACATTTAGTGTCAAAATATCTATTACATGACTTTAATAAACAATATCATGGAATGAAGAAAAATAATTAAATAAAATATATATTTGTTTCCAATAAAATATAACATAGATTAAAAATAAAATTATTAAATTATCTCAAAACAATTGATACTTTTACTTTAAAACTTTACTTAATATTAGAAAACTTTGATGAGAGCAGGATGATTAATTTATGGGGCATCCATTATGAGGATGACTTGCAATTCTATTAAAGCACTTAAAGTAGTAAGTTTAATGACTGCTATTAATGTACGCTAGAAATCACAGCAAGTATTCTAATTTGCCTTTTACAAGTTTAACATTTCATCGAAGAAGTAAATTATTATCTTAAAATTTGAATGAGTTAACAAATAAAATATAATATTGAGCAATGTATTTTTTATAATAATACTAGTTATAATAATAATATTAAATAATTGTTAAATGTGGGAGGAGTTTGGTGTAGTGGTTATGAACATGGACTTGTAACTGGAAGGTCAGCAGTTCGAGTCTGGCGAATTACTACTAAATTTTATATTAGTCTAAAAAAGTTAATTGCGAAGTATATATACTTCCGGCTCCGTTCACGTCACCTAGTTTGGTAGCTTGACGTTAAGCGCGTATGAAAAAATAGATATTTTAAGAAAGAATAGATTTATAATAGTGTCGTACCTTCTATCCTATCCTACCAGCTTTACTCAAGTAAATAAGCAGAGAGACAGTTTAAGAACACCGCTTATTTCCTTTGTTTTAAACAGTACAAGATACTCAATAACTCTTGGTAGCAGTACCAAATATACACTACCACTCAACTGTCATTTATTTTATTTATAAATATAAATAAATAACCATAGTTAAAATATATATCCCATCGTTGCCATCCAGGTGATTGCCTGGGTACCACAATAGGATTAAATACTAATATCAAACAATATATGTTATAAAATAAGTGTTATAATAAGTAAATTAAAGTAAGGCGCTTTTTTAACGTAGAATACGTGTTTTGAGAGACATTATTTGATAAAAAGCGAACATTTGTCACAATAAAAAGTACAAGTTTTTTACAAGAAAAAGCAAACGACGTTTACTCATAGCATGGTAGTGGAAGGGGATCTGAGGGGTTTCGGGGGGAAGGGGGCGTAAATCTAGCATGTTGCAACTTCATATGACAGATACCGTTCGAATTTTTTCAAGCGGGCTTTACGTCCAACTATTAGATTAGGTGTCGTGGATGGAAGCGGATATATTACTATAATTATTCATATTAATACTCGATTTAAATCCATGCCCAAGACCGGGATCGAACCCAGTACTACAATACACTTTATATTTCGCGCTTTTAATGATAATAATACTTTGGTTAACAAAGCGAAGACATTTATTGAATAAAAGACATCTCATATTCTGGAAAGAGTCGTAGAATTCTGAGTAAAAAGCTTTCCGAGCCAATTTGATACAATTTCGCTTAAGACAAATGAAATTTTTTTTTTTTTTTTTTTTTTTTTTGAGGGGTGAAATGCGTTTACGCAGCAGAGACCCTGTAGTGCCGGACTCCCAAATCGGACTACCAGCTAAAACACCCCCCTGCTGCTAGGCCTAGCCTGGATTCACTGGTGACCAGTACTACATCAGAACTAGGCCTCTGTCTTTACCCATTGGGTATCTCCCTCGATATTACCTCACTTGGCAGTCATCCAGGTCCTGCTTCTTCCGCTGAAGAATGTCCCTGGCGTACCTAACTACAGTCTGCCAGTTGGCCTCACTGGCCAGCATCGCCTCGACTATGGTATCTGGGGACTGTCGCCCAATCACCGCCTCGAGATCACCTCTCAGCCGTTCCCACCGACCGCAGGAGAAAAATCTGTGGGAAGCATCGTCTTTACTGCCGGGGCAGTAAAGGCATACCTCATCCTCTACCTTTCCCATCTTTTTCAGGTACGCCCTGAAATAGCCATAATGAAATGAAATGAAAATAATAATAATAAGCCTTTATTTACATATTTTACATAAAATGAAAAACTTTAAATCTCAAATAAATATCAAACAATTTAAACAAAATAAAAGAAACATCCATTGAACAAATTAAACAATATAAAATAAAATCATTAAAAACTAAAACTCCTCTACTTTATTACAATAAATTTAAAATTTCCTTAATTATATCAATTTTTTATATCATATTGAACTTGAATAAAACCAAAAACTGCACTAATTTGTATGTATATATATATTTTTTTTTCTTTCTAATGTAAAATATGTAGGCCTTCCCCTAAGGGAGATTGTGGTCCTTTACCGGTGACTAGCCGTACCTAGGGTTAAGAGTTGCCTGATTTCTCCACTTGTTCCAATAATCTCTATCTTTCGCTTTCCTCATCCAGTTGATTCCCTCTTCTTTTTTTATTTCATCTGACCATCTTTTATGCTGCCTATCTTTTTTCCTTTTTCCTCCTAAAGGTATCCATTCCGTGACCATCCTTGTCCATCTGTGAGTATCCATTCTAGCCAGATGTCCAGCCCACTCCCACTTTAACTTCTTACAGTACTGAGAGGCGTCTCTCACTGAAGTTATTTCTCTTATAATTTGGCTTCTAATTCTATCTCTTCTCTTTGTATTTAGCATGCTCCTTTCAACATGCCAGATGAACATTGCCAGATTTCTATTCTCTTTTCTATAGCTTTAGTGGTCGACCAAGTTTGACATCCATACGTCAACACGGGTAGGATATTGCAGTTGAATATAAAGCTCTTCCATTTAACATCTATGTTAGCTTGCATTATGTTTCTCAGCGACCAATATTTCCTCCAAGTGAGAGCTATGCGCCTCTGAATCTCTTTCGTGAGCCTGTTTTGGAAAGATACTGTCTGCCCTAGATATACAACATCTTCCACCACTTCGATACAGGGATTGTGTATTTTTATCTGGCTAACCATACTATTTGTAATAACTTTGGTTTTCGAGTAGTTCAAACTAAGTCCAACATCACGACTCACTCTTTCCAGATCTTGAAACATTTTTGATCAAGTGATCTTCGGATGTGGCTACTAGAACCACATCGTCCGCAAACTTTAGGTTGTTTAAATACTTTCCATTTATATTTACACCAATGTCGTCCCATTTTAATCCTCTAAAAATATTTTCCAGCACTGTTATAAAAAGAGTAGGGGAAAGTGGGTCTCGTTGCCTTACGCCTCGCTTTATTGGGAAAGGATCACTTCTGACATCGCCTTCAATAGAAGCTGTAGAGTTCCTTTATAGAGTTGCTTTATTATATTAATATATTTCTTTTCCACACCTATTGAAGCTAACGCAGAAATGATACTATTCTGTTTAAACAATCAAAGCAAATGAAAATATTGTGTATATAGACAAGATTTACTCTTATTGCAATTAAAACGATTATAATTGACAGGAAAATTCTCCGGAAAATTGTTTGAAATAAAAGTAATAGGTTATTATAAGTGCAGTGAACCGTCAATATCTTAAGAAAATCGTTTGAACCATTATCGAAAAGATTATGAAAAACTTAGCATTCCATTCTATTCTAATTCGAATGCACTTCTGGTTAACCGATTTCCTTCAAACTTAGAATTTTGCAACGCATTTAATATAACCAAATACTGTAAAATGATAGAACATAAAACTTTATTGTCAGATGCGATGGGAGTATATATCCAAACGAAAATTAAGATTGAGTTCCTGGTTTTCTCGTTTTTGAAATATTTTGTTCACTCTATCGCACTCTCTCTTAATCTTTCTCTTTCACACACACACAAAACACTCATATATATATACACATAATATACGATAATTCGCTAAAATAATTTTTTTTTTTTTTCAATGTAAGGGACCTCAAAACATATATTTCTGTTGAAAACTCAATTTCAAAACTTCTATATGATGGAATATCTTCATTTCTGGGAATGAGGAGGTGGGAACAGGTTTGCCAAATTAGGCGCCTCTCTTCCTATCATTGGTCCCGAGCCTGCTGTTAGCGTGTCTTCTGGCACATGTCTGTCAGGCTTCCAGAACATGGATAGCTCACAGCGGGATTCATACTCCTTAGGATGATTTCATTTGTTTTCGGCAGTCTAAAATGCGCATCGGGGGAGGTGTCCGACAAGGCCATTAGTGGAGACTTGCAGTGTTTTCAACGAGCGTTTTCTCATGCATCTTGTTGGATATCTCTTACTGGCACATTGTGTGTGTTTAAGAGATATCTCTACTTACTGGGGCTCATGGCGGATCCATTTTGTAGACTCTGTGAGACAGAGGAGGAAACACCCATGCAAGGACTGATTGCCTGGGTTGTGAAGAAATTAGGTTCAGGACCTTTGGTCGGAATAGGATGTCTGCGGAAGACTTAGGCTATTTCCTTTATTTTTGTATTTTAGTTCTGGAGATGGCGAAGAAATAAATTGCCGAAACGTTGGCAAACTAGATATACGGACATATTTTTTATTCAACCTGACCTAACCTAAAAATTCAAAATATATGTAAGTAAGTCGCGAACAACCAAATAATTTAATATTAGACACATCTCTAAATGAATGCATTTTCAAACACCTTCAATCGACCATTTTACTTTAATGAGTAGGTACATAACAAAATTGATTTAGACTAATAATAAGACGATTACAAATATAAAAGCTTGTATTTAATGTACAATATGATGGTTCTCAATTATTTATTCAGATTAAATAACACCTAATACACTAGAGACTATAATATAATTTAATCAAAATAGAAAAAAAAAAAAATTAAATGTCCTTTTGAAACAATTGTGATACAAACTTCATAATTCTATTCCCTATAAATTAGTTGGCAAGTAACTAGTGCAAGCGGTAGAGGTGTGTATTCTATTAGAAAGCCTACGTTATCTTTTCAATGGGTAGTCCAAGTCTATTATGCAATCTGTTAACATGAATAGTATTTCAGTTAAAATTATTTAGCATGAAGTCTATTAACTTATTAAACAATATTAATTATCTATCATGTGATCTCTCCTTAAACTTATCGTGTTATATTTCAATATAATTAAAACTTGTTTTGGAGGTGGTGATGAGTTTACCAGTAAAATAGGTTAACCAAAACTTCAAGGGCTTCAAACTGTTGTGAATCCTTATAAATTTAAATAAAATTAACTACTCTTTACCCAGTTAATATGATATAATCGATATGGTGCATTTTAAACCAGTGGAATTTTAAAACTAGTTTTAATTAGTTATTACCATATTTCATAAATAAAAACAAATTCCATCACAGTTTAATAAACTCAAGGGAATTTATTTAATATAAAAAGAGAGTGCTATCTTATAATATAAAAAGCTGTTGCGTTATAATAATTTTATTTTTAAAAAATATTCATGATAATGACTAACTAGAAGGATTCCGTAATACATCAGCCATTTTGTGTGAATAATCTGTCATGATTGCAAGAAACTATATGACTGAAAATAAGAATTTGTTTGACTTATTTTGTTACCACTCTCTTTTTATATTAAATAAATTCCCTTGAGTTTATTAAACTGTGATGGAATTTGTTTTTATTTATGAAATATGGTAATCACTAATTAAAACTGGTTTTAAAATTCCACTGGTTTAAATATATATTAAAAATTCAGCATCTGTATGTTTGTGGGCGCAAAACTCGAAAAGTAGTTGATGGATTGACTTGACATTTTTACGCAACGTTGCATTTCTATATAAGAGTGTTTATATATACTTTTTACTCCGAAGTTCCAACGGAAACGGGAACTTCTCCGAGCGTTTCGCGAGGTTGGCAGAAACAGACAGACTCAGACGCGTTGCGATGGTGGCTCACTCTCTGAACCAGTTTCTCAACTACTGTTAAGTACCTCTATTCCGAAGTTCCCACGGAAACGGGAAATTCCGAGCTAAAAAGTCCGTTCAAACGGCCATATTGCGATAGCACTTGCTTCTTCAGGTATTGCTGCTACGTTGATGGAAGCAGGTAGAACAGTGCATTCAGCTCTTAAACTGTCATGACTTAAACATGCACTTCACAGAAAACCCAACATATAACATTTCTAAAACATCAGGAATGGGAAAGGTTCTTCGGGCGTGCAAAATCATTGTATGAGATGAGTGTACAATGGCTTATAAGAAGTCATTGGAAGCATTAGACCATACATTGAAAGACCTGCGAAATAATCAAGTTCCATTTGGTGGAGCATTGGTGTAACTATCCGGTGAGTTCAGGCAAACGTTTCCAGTGATACCTCGCTCAACACTAGCTGATGAATTTCATGCCTGCTTGAAATATTCAATTCTTTGGAGTACAGTAAAAACAATTCATTTAACAACGAATATGAAAGACCAACTTCAAAACGATCCAACAGCTGCCATATTTTCAAGACAATTACTCAAACTCGGTAATGGCACTGCTCCTACAAATCCGGAAACGGGGAAAAAATCACCTTCCCATCTAATTTCTGCAACGGTGTACATTCAAAAGAAGAATTAGTAGACAAGGGTATTCCAAAGCATCGAAACAAATTATCAAAATCACGCATGGTTAAGCCTAAAAATCAGACTGAGCCACAGCGAAGCGTGGTCGGGTTAGCTAGTAGTAGTAATAATAATAACCATTTATTGTTACTAATATCATATACATTGTTATCATACATCGTATATATACTATTTAACTTTTACTTGCTAATAGTAACAAATCGACATTTGTCGTGGTGACCTTTCGGTTAAAGTTCATATTAACAATAAATATTACCTTTAAAAATTCATTAATATTTTATTGTTACATTTTCAAAATGATTATGAACAAAAATTATAATGAGAACAAAGTTACTATAATATACAAACTTTATAATTTATGAAAACAGAAATAATAGCCTTTTATATAGTTTTAAATCTTACGTATATATGTTACTCACTTAAGTTTCTTAATCTTTATAAAGCCATACCTCTTTATACACACTTTTCATTCTATCCCATTCGCGTCTATTTACAGCCACTCTATGCCATGTCATACTACTGGATTTCTTAAATTCTTCTTCCCAACCTATTTAGGGTCGTCCTTTCTTTCTCTTGAAGTTTCTTGGATAACATTCTAAGATTTTTCTTAACCATCTCCCATCATTAGTTCTAATTAAATGGCCTGCACAATTCCATTTTCTTTCCAAAACTATTTTCCCTATTTTCACTGTTACATCTTGTAATTATGATTTTTCCGCTGTCCATTGATTATTCTTTCTTTCTCTCCTTGTAATACCTATTATGCTTCTTGCCATACTTCTTACTGTGGTTCTTATTTTCCTCACATTTTTCTCTGTTAAAGTCCAACTTTCACACCTATATAACATTACTGGGAGAACACACATATTGAACAGTTTTATTTCATATCCTAAATCTACTTTTGATTTAAATAGCTTATATCTATTAAATTTATTCCATCCTAAACAAATTCTTCTTGTTATTTCTTTATCATTATTATACTTAATTTTTTTTTTTTTTAATTTAAGGCGCTTCAACATCTATGGTCATTAGCGCCCGGAGCCTTCTCAATGCACTGCCGGCCTCCGGACAGTGTTCTCTCGCTACAGACAACACTGGCCATCACCGACAGTGAGCTGTAGAGGCTCCTAGGAAGAAAAAAATCTAAGGGTAGTACTGGACTCGAACCCGGGACCTCCGCGTGGGAGTCCAACGCGCCAACCACCTAACTAATCCCTCCCCTTTTATTGTACTTAATAATATAATGTAATATTAATGTATAATGTAGTATTAATGTATGTATGTATATGTATGTATCTTTGTTGATATTAACTCCCAAACATGTAAAGCTGTACTGCGAAGTATATATTTATATAGAATTTTTTGTGACACTACATCCATTTGCTTATGTACCTCTTTTTTACTTCCTCTTACTCCTAGTAAGAGGAAGTATTGTAATAGTGTCAAATTTTTGGTATTGAGTTTCACCTGAAATAAAGGTTTTGAAGTCCCCTGAAGAGGAATCCAAAGAAGTGGTTTTTAAGCAACAATCTGTGTATGTATGCGAACAGCGTAGCTCAAAAACGAAAAATCGTAGAAAGTTCAAACTTGATATTCCGTTTAAGTGTCACCATGGGAACCGACAGTAGGTTATCTCTGAAAATTCCTCAACCGGACGTAGCACTTTACTGAATGTTTTTTTTTATACTTTCTTGTTATTTTCTTTAAACTTGTTTTCTCTCATTTTATTAATATGTTAAATAATTATCTATTATTATTATTATTATGGTGATTATAATATCATTAATCATCAAAGAAACTTATTATATTATTATAATATAATTATAACCTTATTATGATAATGTAATATAATTATCTATATTATTTAATTATAGGTAAAGTATGTTTAGAGAAATAGTATTTCAATGTATTCATCTTGGATAATCTAAATAACTCCAATAAAAAACTTCTACTTTCAACTATGCGGTACTCGAATGTCTTGATAACTGGCCGTTTCTACTTTTCGTTGAATATTTTTATTTTTAATCTCTTACTCCTAGGGAAGTATTGTAATCGTGTACAGGAAGTATCCGTTTCGTGGTTCCCCGAGTCCAAAAAAGTGATTTTTAGCAAATGTTCTGTGTGTGTGTGTGTGTGTGTATGTGAACAGCATAACTCAAAAACGGAAAAATCATAGAAAGTGCAAACTTGTTATTCCGTTTAGATATCAAATGGGATCCGTCAGTACTTTATCTGTCAAAATTCCTTAACTGGAAGTACCACTTTACTGAATGTATTTTTTTGCGATTTTCTCAAAAATGGCTCCAACGATTTTTTTGAAACTTGATATATCAACTGCACACACAAAGAGCTACAACTTTTATTTTCTCCGGGAAAATTCATGTAAGGGTACTTTTCGGAGGAGGTATGGGGGCGCTTTTCTCTAAAATGCTATTTTCAATTTATTACACAATACTACCATCTAAATAATTTTAATTAGAAATAAATAGATTGTCAAAAGTTCAAGTTTCAAGAAAATTAGTAAATCGGAAGTGCATTTTTCTTTGAACAGTTTTTTCAATTTTCTTCATAAAAAAATCAAGGACGAATTTCATTAAATTTGTTATACTTACTATGATGTCATTCATAGTTTTGAAAACTGTTTTATTATTAAATATTTAAATATTATTATTATTATTGAATCTAGTTAAATTTTTCAAGTGACTTAATTATGTTTAAATCATTAGTGAAAGTTTGCCAATTTCGAAAATAAATTACATTCTAATTTTGCCAATTTTCAATTATTTTGTATATCAGCGTTTATGTCGACAAAGACAATTCTACGATAATTACTCTTTAAAAGGGAAGGGAATAGCTAAGTGGTTAGCGTACTGGACTTCCACGTGGAGGTCCCGGGTTCGAGTCCAGTGCTACCCTTAGATTTTTTTCTTCCTAGGAGCCTCTATAGCTCACTGTCCGGTAACTAGAGAACACTGTACGGAAGTGCACTGAGAAGGCTCCGGACGCCAGTGATCATAGATGTTGAAGCGTATTAAATTTAAAAAAAAAAAATTACTCTTTTAAAATGATGGAGAAAAAATAAGTGGAATTTTTGTCAGAGCACTGCACTCTCCAGCTAATTCAAAAACATACGAATTATGTTCCTCGAATGTTACAACAAGATACAACTAAGTGTTGTACAAAATCCAATAAACTTGTGAAATGTTAATTTCTGTTCTTATGCTATTAAGAGTAGACAATGAGGCAGGTGACAATGTGTGGATAGGCAATTGACAAGTAAAACAAGTATTCGACATGTTATTAATTTAAGAAAATATTCATTCACAAAATAGCCCTAGAGAAATTTAAAATTTGTTTATTAAAATTCATTATAGCGAAGTCATGGCAACGTAAAACAATGTGAGATAAAATAGTAATTAAGTTAACCAACTATAATACTATATTCATATTAAATAACTATTAGATCCATTCCGAAATGTACATTAATGCAACAAAGAAAATATTTAATAATCATTTGCATATTAAAAATAAAAGAATTTAAATAAAAATAAAGTAGCACGAAAAGAAGAAAATAAAGATATCATATTAAATTAATTCCCTTATTTCATTTACATTTTTATTTTAAAATTATTCTAATTAAATTGTAGTTCTAAATTTACTTCAAAACTTAAAACTTATACAATTCTCTTCCTCTCTTTCATTTTAGTTAAACCATCCAAATGTATTAATAAATAGCTTTTATGATGTTTTGTTTATTTATAGTTAATTAAAGTATAATTTAATTTAATTGTAACATTTTTAAAAATATTTACCTGGTTGCCTCTTTTTAGCAAATCATCAACAGATTGTATTAAAAGAAAATTTTACTTTTTCTTAGTGCAATGAATGTAAGATTTGCCATCGTATCAAGTTATTTAGAATAAATACAACAAAAATAATGTCCGGTTTTCCACCAACTTACATTTATATATAAAATTAAGTCCAAACAAACTTTTAGTAAAAAGTTGAAATTTAAATAAAACTTATCAATTGATTTTATATATTTAAGTTCGTTAAATGTTTTTTTACTTTCTCTTACTTCTAGTAAGAGGAAGTATTGTAACCTTGCCAAATTTTCGATATCGAGTTTTGACTGAAAATATCCGTTTTGAGGTTCCCTGAATCCAAAAAAATGGTTTTTAGCAAATGGTCTGTGTGTGTGTATATACGTATGTCTGTGTGTATGTATGTAAACAGCATAGCTCAAAAACGAAAAACGTAGAAAGTTGAAACTTGATATTCCGTTTAGGGTTAGATCATCATGGGATCTGACACTACGTTATCTGTCAAAATTCCTGAACCGGAAGTACCACTTTACTAATTTTTTTTTTTTTACTTTATTGCGATTTTCTCAAAAATGGCTCCGACGATTTTGTTTTTTAAACTTCGTATATTAACTACATATATAAAGAGCTACAACTTTTTTTTTAATCATTTCTCCTAGAAAATTCATTTAAGGGCACTTTTGTGAGAGAGGTGGGGTTAAGTTTTCATCTAAAGTGCTATTTCAGTTTATTAAACAATTCTGTCATCTAAATAATTTTAATTAATTAGAATTAAATATGTTGTTGAAATTCCGAGTTTGAAAAACAATCGGATGATCAGAAAGAGTTTACTTTACCATTTTACTAAATAATTTTTATCACTTTTTTGCGATTTTTTGAAAAATGGCTCCGATGATTTTCTTGAAACTTCATATTTAAACTAAACATACAAAGATCTTTCTTACAACTTTTATTTAAAACATTTCTCTGGGAAAATTCATTTAGGGGCACTTTTAGGTTATGTTTTTCTCTAAAGTGCTATCATAGTTGATTATACAATTCTATCATCCATACAAAATTAATTAGAAATAAATAGATGGCCAAAATTGCCGAGTTTCAAGAAAATTAGTAAACCGGAAGTGCGCTTTCACGGAACAGTTTTTTTCAGTTTTCAACGAATTTCATTAAATTTGGTACACAAACTATAAAATTTGTCAATTATAATTTTGAGAACTGGAGTAAGAGAAAGTTGTGTGATTGTTTCACACCAGATTTTTTTTTTATTTATAAATAATTTACATTAAATAAAAAATTTGATTATATTAACTTACGAAAAATTTAGTTTTTAATTGTTTAATGCATTCTGCTGTTTTGAAGTAATACGCTAATTAACCGTGGCTTGGATATTCGTATTTGATGGAAACATTTTAAGTGTCATGTTTTGACATAGCCAATAATTGTGGCTGTGACAGCCAAAGCTTTGTGTTACATCGCATAGGTAAGCATAGGTAGCATAACAGAGGACTTTGTTCTAAATAGTTTTAGAGTTTGGACAAGTTTGCACTTAGGAATAATGAAGTTCCAATCTGAACGGCTATAGGTAAGCTTAGTATGGATCCACTACTTTCTAAAGAATTAATTAGTTTTGTGATGGACATTTTAAAGTTGCTGAGAGATATGGAAAAAGTCTTCAACCGCTTCAACTATATCTTTGAATAGTAGTGTAGTTTGAGTGTCACGTTTTGGTAAAATTTAAGCCAATTTATTTATATATTTTTTATCACCGCTTTTAAAACAATCTGGGCATGCCATAATGCTTCCTTTTTTTTTTTTTTTTTTTTTTTTACATTCATATAATAATCATACATGGCAAAACTTTACAAGATTAAGCAAAATTGGTAAAAATAGACGAAAGATTTAATGATAAGACAATCTATTTCAAAGCTTACTTGGGAAATATTTCTTTGACAAAAGA
Organism: Triatoma infestans; assembly: GCA_011037195.1. Lineage (NCBI taxonomy): Eukaryota > Metazoa > Arthropoda > Insecta > Hemiptera > Reduviidae > Triatoma > Triatoma infestans. Next base: position 69,046 of record JAAEAF010005188.1, read on the forward strand.
AAAAGTGCCTTCTGCTAAAGTGGGGTCGTTGGCACTTTTGAGGTCAAGTTTTCCCATACGAGCCCAATTAAGTGTGGCAATTAAACTAGAGCTGTAAAAAGACTTTACTCTCGAGTTAAATAATATACTTTTGCTTCAACAACTAAATCTTATTTTACTTTCTATTACTCTTATTAAAGAGGGAGTATTGTAATCGTGTACAATTTTCAATATCGAACTTTTACCGGACCTTTTGCGGCCCCCCTGGTTCCAAAAATGTGGGTTTTGGAAAATGGTTTGTGTGTGTATGAATGTATGTGAAATAGCAGAGCGTAAAAACGGAAAATTCGTTTAACCTTTAAACTTGACCTTTTATCACAATGGAATCCAACAGGAAATTATCTATCAAAATTCCAGAACCGGAAAATTCCTCAACCGGAAGTACCACTTAACTGAAAGGTTTTTTTTTCTTCAGTTTTTTGCAATTTTCTGGAAAACGGCTACTCTAACGATTTTCTTTAAACTTTTATAAAAATAATTACAACATATTTGACATATTATTCCGAGGTAATTCATTTAAGGGTGCTTTTGGTGGACGGGTGAGGTTATGTTTCCTCTGAAATGCTATTGTTTTATTATACAATTCTACTATAATACGAGTGTCATTCAATAAGTAACGAGAAAAATCGCTGTAGCTCAAAAATGATTTATTTAATCAATACAAAACTTTGACTACTTTTCAACATAGTCGCCAGCAACATTTATACACTTGTCCCATCGTTCTTCTAATTTGTGTATGCCTCTGGGTTGATCTCGAAGCCACTTTTACATCTGAATTTTAACTTCTTCATTGGATTGAAAATGTTTCCCACGTAGAGCCTCTTTAAGGGGTCCAAACAAATGGAAGTCCGATGGGGTGAGGTCGGGACTGCAGGGGGTATTTGGAAGGATCTCCCATCCCACTTATAGAAATGTTTCTTGAGTTAACTGTGTCGTGTGAGGGCGCACGTTCTCATGAAGCAAAATCACGCCTTTAGTCAAGAGTCCACGACGTTTCGTTCGAATAGCAGGCATTATTTTGTTTGTGAGCATATCACTATAATAATGGCTATTGATGGTTCGTTGAACGCAATAAATAGGACACGCGAATCCAAGAATACTGTCCTGCATGACTTTTCCTGTCGACGGCTAGGTTTTGAATTTCTTTCGAGTGGGAGAACTCGTGTGCTTCCACTCAAGACTTTGACGCTTAGACTCCGGCTCAAAATGGTGTATCCATGTTTCATCACGTGTTACAATTCTACTGAAAAAAACCTTTTTCAATTAAACATCGTTCCTTCAAACGTTGACTGATTTAGAACCTGGTTTCTTTGTGGGCGTCCATAAGTTGGCTTGGAATCCATCTCGCACAAGTTTTCTTGTACTGTAGCTTATTCTGAATAATGTTAAGCACAGCTCCAACACTGCGTGCATTTCTTCAGTTATCAGTTCAACAGTAATACGCCTGTTGTCCTGATTGAACGCGTGTATGCGAGATCCGAGGGAGGAAGTTGCAACTTCAACTGGCCGTCCACTTCGTTGCTTGTCACAAACACTTACACGGCCACTTTTAAACTGTTCTACCCATTTGTAAACGTTCGAACGGTTCAAACAATTAATCGCGTACACTTTCAACATTATTTCGTGGATTTCACTACCTTTGATACCTTCTGCAACTAAAAATCTATTATCACTGAGCGTTGTTCTTCCGATGTGCTATGCTAAGCGGACTCGCCATTGTTAACTGAATACATTTGAGGTTATGCTTACTAAAATTGCTCTCAACAGGTGATGAGAAACTAGGTTCAAGGAACTTGACGCAATGAAACTATTGTATTGATTAAACAAACCGTTTCTGAGCTATAGCAATTTATCTTGTTAGTTATTGAATGATCCTCCTAATAATGAATTAAATATGATGCCAAAATTCCAAGTTTGAAGAAAATCGGTTAACCAAAATTGCGTTTCTAATGAACAGTTTTTTGCTATTTTCTTCCATAAAAACATGGACGGATTACATTAAATTTGTTACATTAACAAAGAATACGGGGGATCTATCACGTTTGTTTGTAACTTTTTCCCACGAAAGTTCGTTTAAAGAAGTTTTCATTGAGGAGGGGAGTTTATTTTTTTCCCCTTAAAAAAGGTATTTTATTAATTTTAAATTCTAAAATTGGTTCAAAAAATGGGTCATTAAACTTAATGAAAATAAGTCCCAAAACATTACCTTCATTCTACGTCGCATTACTCTTCCCCCAGTCTATTACAACTTAATTCCCTTACCAGTGGTCAACGTTGCTCGCTATCTTGGGCTTTACTTAGACCGAAGACTTACATGGAATCCTCATACAAGACTGACAAAGACTAGAACTAAACAGACGCTTTCGACAACTTAAAAGACTACTGGACAACAGATCTAAACTCTCCCTAGACAACAAAAGACTAATTTATACATCTATTTTAAAGCCTATCTGGGCGTACGGAATAGAACTATGGGGTTCAACCAAACGCTCAAATCTCCAAAGACTCCAATCCCTACAATCCAGAATCCTCCGTAACATTGTGAACGCTCCTTTTTACGTCTCCAACCGAACCATACATACTGATCTTAATATACCGTTCATTGCTCAAGTCGCCCAAACCCGTTACAGGAAATTCCATATTAACCTACAGACTCACACAAACCCTTTAATTCAACACCTGTCTTCCCGAACACTTCCTAATAACCCTCCTAGACGTCTTAAAAGACAATGGCCTCGTGATCTCCTCTCAAGTGAAGAGAGTGAATAGTGATTCTTTATAGTTTTGGAGTGTTACCATTGGGTAGCTTCTCCACTCATTTTGTAATGTATGTTCTTTGTATGATTGTTACTTATAGCGCTATCGCGCTGATTGTAGCATGAATAAAGATTAAAAAAAAAAAAAAAAAATTCTAGATTTTAGTTGACGACATCTTAAACAGCTACTAAGAATTTTATAAGTTATAAGAAAATTTGTCTTGTGTAATTTTTTTATTTCTCATTAGACCTCACAACATGTATTTTCGAATTTAACAACAATCGCTATACTTCTCCTTACATTAATAAGAGAAAGTAAAAAATAATAATAATAATAATAATAATAAAAGAAATTATTATTGAATAGAGTGTAAAAAAGTGCATTTCTTTTTTCTTACAAAATAATACTTATAAACAATAAAAGAAAATCCTTTTTCCAATTTCATTATAACTTGGATTATTTATACATATATGAAACATATTTGATAAAGTTAGCATTGGTTTAACAGTGGCATGGGTTGATGTTAGGGCCGGTATGAAACTGTATATATGATAAGTAAAAGTCTTTGTCACGTTCCTTATTGATTTATAAGATACGTGCTCAGGGCAAGCTTGTTCCCTACGTTTATTGCATTTGTACTTCTTTTTATTGCAGGTTGCAATTTCTTTTCTTTTCTTTTTTTTTTTTACCTTACGTAAAAATCATGATTTTGTTTGATGTAAAATCATAAATATTTTATGTTTTATTAAACAATAGTTACAAAGTAATATAGGTTGCAAACAACCGTATACAGTTACAGATTCGCTTCTGATTTGTTTTCCAAAATTAAGTTTTATCAGTTTGATCTTTAGAACTTTCTTATTTACAAGTCCTGGAGATGTAGGAAACTTAATATAAATTGTTTAAAATAGTGGTTCGCAACCACTTTCTTTCTAGAATTTCTTTTTTAAACAAAAGTGTGTACTGAAAAATTTTAAAAGGACGTCTCTGTTTGGCAAGACAGAGCAAAAGGCAACAATAGCATGTCAGAATTTCAGAAATTACTTTCAATTATTCTAAATATGTCGAATTAATAAAATGTTATTCTCATATCTCAACCATTTCAAATCTCTTCATCATCATAGAAAATGTTAAGAAGATGAAGAAGAAGCATCCAGTCACTGAAATGTTGTGCATTATAATTTTGTAAAAATCTTTACAATGAATTTCATCTTTTTCAGTTTTGACTGAACACATAGTACTCTCTGGAAACGATATGACGAAACATGCAGTAAAAAAAAATATGTCATTCCTATAAATTATAGTAACTATAATAACTAATAATTACTATTATAATAATAATTATAATATGGCTCATATTTTGTACCATGAACTTGCGCACAATCTGGGCCCTTGATTCATGAACGCCCCTCCTTAATTCAAGTATGATCCACTGTAGGTCATTGAAAGTGCACAAAATTCGCTACATTGGAATCGTGTCGTGCTGACCGACTACTTTCTCATTAATACCCGACCAGTCTGGTATGGCAAAGTGTTGGGCCAAGTACTACTAATTGATTTGTTTGTACCAGACGCTGCCAATATGGCTTGGATGTAGGCAGATAAAATATCCAAATACAGAGCGTTGGCACCAGATATAACTGGCTCATGGAGGGGAACCTCCAGAGTGGAGATAATCCCTCAGGTACAAGTTTAATATCACAATCGTTTGATGTGTGTGGGATTGAGAAAATTGGGACTCAGGAGAACTCTTGCTTTCGAGTGCAGTGAAATGTGATTGGTGTGCTGTTGTTTTTGTGATAATGGCTTGTGGCGTGAGCGGTTTTGTAAAGGGCTTGTGTGTGTTTTTGAGATAGAGATAGAAGTATTAAGAAAGAAGTAAAAGATCACCACTTTTTGAAATAAATATATTATTCTCTAAGTGAATTTAAGTACTTTTATAATATCACAACTATTACGTTTATAAATCAATTATTTATCTAGAATAAAAACTAAACTCTACAACTGGCACTGAATTTAAGAGAGCCATCCCGGTACGTGTTCTAGTTGGATGTCTGCTTCAGACTGTTCTTAAAGAATGCCTTCTAATTGTTAGTTCAAATCTTTTCAAATAATGCTGGTATGTCTGGAGGGAGTGTATTGTGTTACCCTAACTGTTTCTTGCCATTTGTCTCTTGGTTTGCATTGACCTAAATTATAGTACCTGGCTCTTTCCCCTTCACTAAAATACACTATTTGAACTAGCTACTAAATTCACAAGATTATTTCACTGAACTATTTTCAAAATTCTTATTTTCTTTCATTTCTTTCTTCCACTACAGCAGCAAGCGTGGTACTCCATTGTCGGACAGTGAGAGAAGTCCTGCAGTACAATTGGAACAGTTAGATCTGAATATTACGAGATGACCATTAGAATTAATTGAATTCAAATACAATATTCAATCAATTTGGAAAATATAACTCTATTTACTCATATTACTTAAATATTTATTAATTTTATTTTTGAATTTATAACTTTACCAACATTACAGAACTATTATCACTATTTTTAATATTTGATTCACTTATATATAAATATATATATACATATATGTGTGTCCATGATGTATATATATACATCATGCACTTAAATCTTTAAAAGGGTCAAAGACCCCCCCCGGGCAGTGCCACTAGTAAAAGTTTTGAGAACCATTAGTTCCTAAGTTTTGCAGATAAAACCTTCTGATTCTTCTTCTTGTTGCTACAACCAAGTGAGGAGAAACATCTCCTTATGATGTTCCCCCGTCATCCCTGTTTGAAGCAGCCGTTATCAGTTGCCTCACGTCTTAACCAACCTTCTTATCATTGCCACTTAGGCTTCCATTTCTACCAGAAGTCTTGCTTGACAGTTTAGAAAGATATCTCATCTTCATTAATAGGTCGGATCTTATTCTCCCAGTTTGATCCAAAGCTACATGGGGACTCCCATATTTTAGTTATGACCATCAAAATACTAGGCGGTAGATTTCTGAGCAGTAACATTTATTTGAATCCCAGCAAATAGGCTGTCTGCTTTGAGTAGACCCAACTTCCAAACAACAGAATAAACATTACTGTCTACAATCTTCTTTCTAAGTATCTGTGCGCTGTTTTTTTAGCTGAAAATTGCCTAGTACAATCCCATGAAAATAAGCATTCATTTATTGTTTTTAACAGTTTCAAATAATAGATTCAAAATATATATTAGTAAGTTAAAATAGAGTGGAGGTCAGAGATGTTTGAAAATACACAATGGTGTCACAAAGCAACAAGCTTTCAGCTTAAATGCTAGGATGATGGTTATTTTTAAAACTAGGATGAAGGGGCTAAAAGAGAATTAAGAGAATTGGTAAGTACGGACTTAAGATATATAAGCAACTGATTAAATGAGAAACAAAAGAAATCTTCATGGTTTACATTCGTATTTGTAGAACTGAATATTATATGCTCAGTTGAACCCCAAATCTCACTAACATTATGTCCGAAGAAGTTTTGAGATTGTAGGTATTAGTTAATCTGCTATTTATTTTAGAGAAAGTAAATGGGAGAGGAATTTGTGATATTGCTAAAGATTTGATCATTTGCATCTTGTAAACGGTTCATCTTAGGCCTTTCTCTATGTATATTCTGAAGGATAGCCTTTTTTTAAGCTGATGATACTGTCCAATGGAGAAAGTATACGAAAGGATGGTGCGGCGATATAGAGGATGTTATTGCTTAAAAGATGCGTAATCTAACAACTACTTAATAGGGAGTGGATGAGAATTCTAAGGGCTCGAAAAACTGGACAGGTTGGAATTAGAAACTATGACGCCAACATTATTTGCATAGGTGATAAATCTTTTTCGGAGTTGCAGGAATTGTGCTGCAAAGAAAGGGTTTAGGAAAAGGTCTAGACATTTTCTGCGGGCAAACACCAAATAAGTCTAGTAGAAGCAAAGCGGTTTCGGGATATCGTTCGGATAAGAATGGCTTTAAGATGGCAAGATAAAGGATTATTGTGCTTCAAATCCAACCAAGACTCTTCAAACTCGGAGACAAGAAATAGAGCTGGGCAGAACTGTGTCCGCAAAGATGATGGAATCTTCAACATGATAGCATCATAAGAATATTTATAGATTGGAGTGTCCGGAAGCCAAATTGTTGATCAGGGAGGAAATTTTATAGCAGGGGTTGAGAGTGAGAGGGCATTCAAGAATTCTATCCATGGAAATGTAGACTTCATGCACAGCAGATGTAATAGCTTAGGCAAGGATTTTGTAGTGGTAAGCAATGATATTAACGCAATGTTTTAACGTCGACATAAATTAAGATTTGGGTAAGTAACGAAATGGCAAGTGTTTTTTTATCGTTTATCTATAAAAACGAGCTCTAATTTTTATGAAACAAGAAAATATCTGCAAGATCATATACCATTAGACTGTCCGGGTTTAGTTGAGGAATTCTTATCTTTTTTTTTTTTAATATAATTATTATTTATCTTTTATATTATTTAATATTATTATTACATAAAGGATTATTGCGTAATGATAATAAACGTACATTGAACTTAACTGGGAAATGCCAGAGCCATGGAAGCTGGGGGCCGCCCAGAATAAGTCAAGGAGAAGACATAACTCCCTGCCCTTTAAGATATAATAAAGGACACTATGGAATTTCTTCATAGCATGGAAGGGGGAATCGGCCGAGGAAGAATTTTATGAATGAATTTCTAGTTGTACATTGAATGAAGCCTATCAGAGAGTAAAAAGCTTCTTTGCATGCCAAGAGCTAAGACAATAGCCTTTAGGCTGTATCGAAGTGGGTGATGAAGGGTAGAAAGTTGAGATGGAGAGGGACTCCTGCATGAAATTCAAGAGGAAAACAACGTCCAATCAATTATCTACAGCTTACTTCCCCTGTTTAAGCTATACGGATAAAGATGTAATATAGGATTTAGAGGTTATTTAATCTTTATTATCACTATTGATAACATAAATTTGCCTATATTAGTCTGCATTTCGTATATATTAAAATTTCAAAATATTAAATAAAAACAGAGGCATTAAAATTTATTTTATCGCATGAGTCTCGGCTAAAGGTATATATACAGGGTGACCCAAGGTATATGGATAACGACTTTTTAACGGAAACTAAGATAGCTAGAAAAAAACTAAAAATACGTGTCCCCGTAGTTTTTTGTTAGAAATCCGAATTTAATTTGCAAATTTGTTTTGGTGCTTCGAAAAGCGAGATACAGGCACCAACTTCATTTTTTTAAATGGGGAGGTGTGGTTTTTATTTAAGAAATAGATTCTTCTATTTTTTGTAAGAAAAATTTACTTGAACGGATTTTTTTTCTGTGAGTGATATTTTACAAGTTATGAATGAAAACATGATTCTTATAAGAAATTTCAAAATGATACTATAACGGTTTTTTGACTGAATAAGAAGAAAAGTACTAATTTATTATAAATTTTACTCCTCATTAATTACAGATCTTGCTCGAACTGGCCCCCACCATTAGAGATGCATACACATGCTTTTTCCTGCCAATTGTACCTTACGACCAAAGAAATACATCTCTAATGGTGGAGGCCAGTTCGAGCAAGATCTGTAGAAACAAAAACCGTTCAAGTAAATTTTTCTTACAAAAAATAGAGGAATGTATTCTTAAATAAAAATCACACCTCCCCATTTGTAAAAATGAAGTTGGTGCCTGTGTCACGCTTCTCGAAGCACCAAAACAAATTTGCAAATCAAATTTGGATTTCTAACAAAATACTACGGGGACACGTATTTTTCAGTTTTTTTCTAGCTGTCTTAGTTTCCGAGAAAAAGTCGTTATCCATATATCTTGGGACACCCTGTATAGTGAAAATAAGGCTCCTTCAACTCCAGCGTTGGTTGTATGGCGAAAGCCATGGCCAAAAAACATTAAAAAAAACAAAAATTGAAATTTTAATTTCTCTGACAGGTGGTAAGAGGAAATAATGCGATCGTGTCAAATTTGCGATGAGTTTTCACCGGAAATACATATTTTGAGGTCCCCTGAATTCGAAACATTGGTTTTTAGACATTGGTCTGTATGTGGGTGGTCCAGCATAACTCTTTTTATGTGGCTAAATTCCACTTTTTTTATAAATGACAATTTATAAGGAAGTTTATCGTAGCTGTTTTCTTCCCACTCCCCAGAAATTGTCTAAAAACAATTTCCCTCCCCAAAATTATTCAAATAAAAGTCGTAAACTTATTTTTATTTACAAAGTTAAAAAAAAAAACAATCTTATTGAGTTTTCGAGAAAGTTTTACGAACAAATGGACAAAAAAAAAATTGTAAGGCCGGACATCCGGAATACAAATATTTCCGTTTCGATAACTTCCTTTCGCATCCTCTTTCTGAACACAATTTTGTAAACAATATGTTTTAATTATATATGGTATTATTGGCAAGACAAAATAATAATCGTTTATTTTAACGATTTTTGAATTATCTCGTTCGTATTCGCACACACACTTTCCAATTCGCTAAAAATATTTTTTGTACGCAGAAGAAGCATGTACGCTTTTTAAAATTTAATAAATTATGGAATATACGTATACTAACACTATAGAACTACTAAAATAACAGAAGTTCAGTAATGGTCAATTAACCATTTCCCAGACTTGCTGCAATATTTACTTATAATTTCATTCTCAAAATGGTCATTTTACAAAATTATTTCCAGTTTTGTAATGATACCTAATTGCTTTGTATATAACATTATGACAACTAATGTTGTTCAGTTAATTGAAAGCCCTTATATTAAAGGTAGTTTTTCAGTGGAAAATATCCATTGTTTAGTATGTACCTCTGTAATTTCAAAAATAGCTTGTTTATTAAAAGGTACACTGTAATTACATTCATTTAAAAAAAAATAATAAAGATAATTGTTGGCCTTATCAGAGATATTTTATTTAATTTATAAAAATTACAGAAAAATTTATTGGAAAAATGTTTATATTCTATAACAAAAATTATAAAAAAAATCATAAAAAAATCTGGTGTGAAAACCTCTCACGGATTTCTCCTTGTTCCAATTAATACTATTTTCATGTACACGTATCAAACGTTTAGTTGGGCTGGCCATAAAAATGGTAGGGGTGGATTATAATTTTATATTTGAGTGGACATTATAAGCGTCCTCTGTTTCAAGACCATATATAGCAATAGTTTAAAATTTAATTACGTAACTGAGAGACCTTTTAAAAATCAATTTTTTTGGTGGGGACTATTCGCTAAAAATCTTAAAAGATTTCCGGTAAAAACTCATTTTTGAAAATTTGCTTGGAGTAAGAGAAAGTAATACAAAACTCTTGCTAAAGGAAATAATACATTTTTTCCTCAATTCCAAATTTGAAATTTACAAACATTTCTCTGGAAAAATTCACTTAAGGGGGATTATGTTTTCTTCTAAAATGCTATTTTAGTTTAGTTTATATTACGGTGTTCCTTGATCTGTCAAGATTGTTTCAAATAAAATTTTAATATTTTTTATGTTTGTAATAAAAATTAGCATAATATTTAATTCTAATTAATATGATTTAGAAATAATATTCATTAGAATTTAGCTTAAAATTCTGAATTTGAAATATTTAAACTTTTATTTGAAAAAATTACTCTGGGAAAATTCATTTAAGCAGGGGTTATGTTTCCCCCCTCCCCAAAACTGCTATTTTAGTTTATAGTTAAGTTGTTCATCTAAATAATATTAATTAGAATTGAATATTTTCCCTAAATTCCAAGTTTGAAAATATGGTTAAACCGGAAGTGAGTTTTTACTAAATAGTTTCCATAAAAACACAGATAGATTTTATTAAATTTGGTATACTAACTATGAATACAGAGATATATCACTTTTTTTGAAACTTGAAAAATAACGAACAGAATAAATACATAAGGCAAAAATATTGAATTAATTGTAATATTAAACAAAAATAGCATAGAATTAAATGAAATGGTAAATATTAAAAAAAAAAAATGATAAAGATAACTTTAGAGTAGTTGTTTGGTTGGTTCCGAAAAAGTTGGAAAGCATCAGAGTTATTTTCCGTGATAGACTGCTTCTTTTTGTGTTTCGGGGCGTTCGCCCCATCATTAGGATGCTTTTTTGTTTAAACAGTGTGATAACATAGATTTGCACAGAGCAAATTTAGTTGAACACTCAGACAACTGAAAGACATACACATTGAACTCGCCAATCGGAGTGTTATCAATTAAATTTGCTCTGTGCAAATCTATGTTATCACACTGTTTGACAAAAAAGCATCCTGAAACCGGTTGATGACCACAAGTAGAAGCAGGTATCTTGGAAAATATCTCTAATACCTGTAGAGTGGGAGTTACAGTGGGAGAGATTAAAAAAATGTAATCATTACAAAATTGTACTATCTTATTGAATACATTTTTGTGCACATCAAATTCATCAACATCATTGATGTGGCGCCAATGAAAGTCATTATTACCAAAAATTTACTATTATAGCTTTTAAATTTGAAAAATGAGATTATATTAGATATTATAAACCAAAAGATCGAGTCATTTGATAAAAATTAATGTCAAAATTACGTTCTTGTAAAAATAATGCTTTACATTTTTTTTTTTTTAATGTAAATGTAATTATCATATTGAATTATAATATCTATTTTCGTAATAGTTGAATAAACGATGGAATTTGTTTCTAGATAATAGCATGAGATAAGGAAATTAAAACGGTAAAATGGCCTGCATTACAGTAATTGACATAACGAAAGGTAATAGCGCTACCCTCTCGCGGCCGGCACGTTCAACTTTCCTATTCAGTCCAGTTTTAAAATATAAAAGCGGAACCGACCCTTACACTAATTTTTTTTTAATTATATCATTGCTTTGATAAATCAGTTTATAATTTGTTTCAGATAATAATTGATGTTCGTTATTTGTAAATTGACTCCCTTTTACGTGTTCGTGCATTTTATACTATGTACACTTATATTATTTATTTTAGTAGCAGTAATATTTATATGAAATTTGTTAAGCCCCCATCCTCATGAACTGTAGAGAAAAAAATCTATGTTCATTTCATAAAGATATTGAAAATCTAAGAAAACTCTGGGTGTGAAAAACACACATCCACACACAACTGAATTCTTGCAGCTATTCTCACAATTTCAAACTTAGTAAATGGTGTAAGTAGTGTTAAGTGACGTAAACTTAGTAAGTAGTTAAATAGTGGTGAAACTTTACTGTATACCGCAGAGTCATTCAATAACTAAACGTACAAATGACTCTAGTTTTAATTATAGTATGTTAAAAATGAAATCTTCCTATTGTTACTATTTTTGTTAAGCCAGGCAGTGTAAAAAATCTTTATCTTGAAATCTGAGCCAATTTTATATACGTATTTGTACTTCACTTCTTCAAAGTAGTGATGCTTCTCATCATATTCGATGGAATCAAATGAAAGCAAACCAAATGAAAAAAAAAATTCTAGATATAACCGAATAGGTCGCCAAAATGTTACTTTCGCTTGAGTACTAGCTACTACCATAGCCAGTATAGAGATCCTGAAAAGCGAAGTAGTTTGTAGGGGAAAGAAAGAAGCTGCCATTGCTGCCACATCCGCTTTATAACCTTGGATTTTCTCACCGGCAGATTACTTTTCGTTTGGCCTCCACTACAAGGTGTCAATATGTGGCGTCAAGTATCAACGAAAAAGTGAAAAAAAATGTGCATAACTGGATCACCGTTTAGGACAAAGAATTTTTTACTACCGGTATGCAAGAACCGGTATATGATGTAATGTTTTACCGGTATATGGTTAATGTATTATGGAATAATGTTGGAACAAGATTAGCTCAGTAGACTAGCGTACTAGTCTAGCAACGCGAAGGATCCGGGTTTGTGTCCAGCAGTGTTGCTCTTACATTTCCACTCTCTAGAAGCTTCTATAGCTCCTAGACAGTGTTGTCTATAACGAGAGAACATTGCCTGGAAGCCGACAATTCACTGAGAAGGCTCTAAAGTTTTGGGTAGGTGTATAGGCCCAGAGTGACTTGAGTAGCTTACGGTTTAGCCCTCCGCACAGACAAAAATAAAAAAAATAAGAAATCATTTAGAAAAATAAGCAAATTGTGAAATGCATTATTTAAAGCACCATATTAATACCATAAATATTTGTCCCATTAATTAATGAACTTCATAGAAATAGTAGTTCAGTTTTTTTTGTTTTTTTTTAATTTAAGGCGCGACAACATCTATAGTCATTTGCGCCCGTAGCCTTCCCAGTGCACTGCCGGCCTCAGCGCTGGACAGTGTTTTCTTGTTACACTTCAAAGATTAAAGAAGTTTCAGTTAATTTTTCGTAAAAAAAAGTCATTTTATAGTTTCCAAGAAAACCTTTAGGACTGTATTATTTTTTTTAGAGAAAATTGCAAAAAAAAATAGTAATTAACAATCGATTTTTTTCAAATGAAGATATTTTTAGAATGGGTATTTAGAAGGATGCAGTTTTAAAAAACAAGATATCAAAATTTCACCCTCAAAAAAATGTTTCAAACAAATCAGAACTGTTAAGGTTGTGTCCCAGAGCTAGGAAGCATCACAGATGTTTTTTTTTTTTGCCGTAACGGCCTGCTTCATTTTGTGGTCATCGTCCAGATTGGGGTATTCGTCCATCATCTAGGGTGTCTTTGTTAAACCAACTTGCAGAAATCTTGTTATCTTATTGTACTGAAGTAGGCATCCTGATGATGGGCGAACACACGAAGCTGGTCATTAACCATACAAAATGAAGCAATCTATCGCGGAACATATCTCTGTAAACAGAACTATCTGTGCTTGGTTAACATATGAAGTTAAAGAAAATCTAGGAGCTGTCTTTTTATATTTTTCTTTTTTAGAAAATCGTGTCACACTTCCGGTTAAGAATTTAGATGAAAACCTTTAATTTAAAACCGCTAATCATGCTAAAGCGGAATATCAAGTTTTTACTTATTGTGTTCTTCGAATTATGAGCTATACCTAAGTATTATTCATACACAAACATATTTACAGAGCATTTACTAACAACTTTTCTTTCCCGTATAGAAGACCTCAAAACATGTATTTACGGTTACAACATAATTTCGATAAATTCAGTAGATCCATATTACATTCTGTTATAGATGTGGCGAAGTTATGTAAGATGAATTCAATATTGAGTACTATAAAAAACTATAAAACTATAAAAAAAAAAAGAGTAAATTAATTAAATAACAGAAACATGGATTTCCATTTTTAATTTCCGTTATATTAAATAGAACTCTTTTAATAATCTTTTTAAATAATTTTAATCCTTTGTGTTCAATTTAATCTTGGTTATGTTATTTGGCCGAACGGGTGGGTAGGAAGTTTAATATAATCGCCTACAACAAATGTTACAAAGTTAAAAGTAATGACTCTACATTTATTGCCATATTTTCTTGCCAATTTTATTCTTTTGTTCTTTATTTTGAAGTTAGATTATAACTTCAATTGAAGTAAATGGTATTGTAAATGTTGACCAAATAATTATCATTAATTAGTTATAGTTATTATTAGTTAGTTATTAATGATCTTTTTTCTTTATGTTAAAAATAGGGTTTTTCAGGCACTGAACAAAAGAATGGGGATCCGATTTCGATCCGTTTACCGGGAAGTATAATTTCACCAATTTTTTATTTTCTTAATTTTTTTTCAAAATATGCCAATGATTTCCTTTAAACTTCCTGTACGTATCAACAATATACAGACCTAATTGTTTTATTTAAATATTTGTTTTTCTATTGGAACTTCTGGGGAAAGATGTGATGATGAACTTCTCTCTTAAGTGCCATTACAGTAAATTGTGCAGTTCCACTATCTATTTAATATCAAAAACAATTAAATATATTGACAAAATTCCAATTTGAAGTAAGATTTGATTGATGATGTTGTTGGCAAATGGTATAAGTTAAGAAAGTCATGTGAGTGTTTCAGTGTCAGAACTTTTGAAAACTAAAAATGTCAATGCCAAGGTAAAATAGATGACCAATTTTCTTTCATTTTTCTAAAGAAAAATTTAATTTCATCTAATAATGGAAACTTAGTTTAACATATTTGGAAAAATAACAAAAACAATAAATTATAATTTAAAAAAAAAATATACTTACAGTTATTGAGTGAAGCAAATGCGATAAGAGTGGCCAGTACAAAGCTGGTCGTCTCCATGCCGGCTGCATATCGCTCCTACAATCACATGTTCACAAGAGTATGCAGTTTTGTTGAACAAATATTGGATATAGCACTGTTATAAAACACACGAACACAATCACACAATGTCACCGGTTGTTCAAAGAAAAAAAACAAAAAACAAATCCCTTTTTTTTTATATTTAGCTTATATACAGATTATTTGTATTTGTTTTAACAATGTTTTTATTGTTAATTGTCTTTTCTTGTTGGATTAGTTTCTGTTTATTTATTTACTGTATTATTGTGCCATTGAATTATTTACTAAATTTCTAAGGCCATTAAAGTTACACACACACACACACACACAGTAAAAATTAAGAATAGTCTAAGAAAGAGGACAAAACTAAAATTATTTAAAAAAAAAATAAATAAATAAAAATTGAAGAATTCTATTTTTGAACGAGAAAGAACTAAGTTAGCAAAAAAGAAGAAAGTGGAAAGATGACTAGAGCCGGAGAAGGACACACGCGGCACCAAGTCCGGAGCACGAGTGACTCTCTACCTCTATGGCTGGTTGGTTAGTTATAAGAGTCAACAGTGGATAGGAGAACACGAACCGACGACCTATCGTCGGATAGGGGAAACAGCGCATGTGGGTGCCCGTGTGAGCGCCGCGGCTCTTTGCCAGTGGCGAGAGGGTGAGCCTGTGTTGTCATGGTAACATTGGGGCACCCCTCTCAACGTTTCCACTTCCAACTCGACTACCTCACCCAACAACCCTCAAATACAACCCGAAGTTCTCTCTTCTCTGCTATCTCTCATTCTCTCTCTCAACACACACGCGCACGCACACACACACGCACGCACAATCACACACACACAGCGAAGGTGGTGGTGGTGGTCCGTCCACACCAACCCCTCATTATCCACAACACTCTATCGACCCCGGAGGGGTGGTGACGCCACTGCCGCCTCATACCGCCTCAACACCCCCCTCTATTATACACAAAAAGCTACCCCTCGGGCGACACTTGTACGCACACACACACACACGCACAAACACACACACATGCTTACAGTATTTATAATGCCTATACATTTTTATATTTTCTTAACGGGTTTTTATGAGCTAAATAGAGAAAAGGTTTAAGTTTTTTTTTTTTTTTCAAGTTTATCTTTTGCGTTCTAAACAACAAATGTAACAATAAAGAACCACTTATGTTTGGATTTTTCCAATTTGTGATGTTAATTTTTTGATGATGATGATAATAATAATAATTTATTTTCTATCAGTAGCAACATGAATATCAATACGCAGTCAATGAAAATAATGAATTAACAAGAATTTACATAAACTGTTAGCTATAAAGCAACTTTTTAAAAAGCAGGAATGATTGCTGATTTTATTTTGGGTTGCAAGGAAACTACTGATAGCATGTGATAGTCATCACAAAAGGAATAAAAAAAAGTTAATATGACTCACTTGACTTCCTCTTTTCATAATTCCTACAATTCTAATTAACAAATGTTCTTTTTAAATCTAAGTGTTTCCTAATCATTTGAATGCCTTTAATATTAATTGTTTAGATGACGGAAAACTTCTACATGAAGGAGCTTTTTCCGTCAATAAATCTTTGATGATATCAGTTTGAAAATTAGTTAAAAGCCACATTTGGAAATGAATATTTACAGTGACTGACTTTTTTATACCTTAATAGAGAAGAGCAAAGACCAAATATGAGTTTGAACTACTTTGTTGGCCGGCAGACAACGTCCCTCTCAAGACCCAACAATATTGAAATGCTAGTTTAAGGTGAGCCTATTGTCGCACAGCTCAGAGAAGCGCCTAAAAATAATTTACGCCGAAAAATATTTCAAAAAAAAACTGATATGGTGACCAAGTTTATATAAGTATAGGTGGTTATACCAAGTTTGATGAAACCATTTTGTTAGAAAACCCCTTCAAAAGCAAAGAAACAAAAGCATTACACTTTAATTAACAAATTTTGGCTTAAATCCCAGAACCATTGGAAATTCCTTCCCTAGGTGGAATATAAACTTTGAGCATCTCTTTATGTTTTTGAGTTATTTTTTTTCGTTCATAGAAAATACACATATATATATTATACAGCAATCACTAAAACCTGTTTCATACATAGGGAACCTTTAAAACATCTATTTCTGGTGTAAACTTAATTTTATGGAATTTGAAACGATCACAATACCTACTTTTATAGCAGTAACAGAATGGAATAACTATTGGCAACTCTGCGCTTCTTAGATGACATGCCAAATGGTTACATTATATTCTTTAGATATGCCATTGTAGCAGTGTACAATAAATATATCTGTGTCTGTGAGTTGTGTCTATACAAACATATTTGTTGAAATGAATTAAAAAATGTATCTGTTAAACTTGTTGTTTAAATTAAGTTCTTCTAGAAGGTGGTCTGAAATACATTTACAATATTGTAATTAAAAAAAAAATGTTATTATATCAATAAATATTTTATTAAATGAGCTCCATGAATATTTCATGAAACATAAAATTTTGATCGCTTATCAAAGTTTAATAAAAACATCAACATTTTTTTTATAATTATATACTATATTAAGGATATTTAATTTATTTATTACAGTTTGCATGACATGTTCATGGATTATATTAACATATTATTATTTATTTGATTAATTGTATGGCTTTATGAATTGAATATCAAACAAAAATATCACCATAGCAAATAAATGAGAAATAAATATAATATAAGTATTTAACTTGCTCGCAATATTTTAATTAATGAAAAATCAATATGTACCATATTTTTAACGTTGTTATTGAATAGTCGACAAGGGAGCTGGTTTTCAAATAAAAGTAAAACAAGTAATTTATGGAATTATGAACTACTACTCCTAATTATTCTGGTTAATCCAGGATATTATAATTATTTAAATTATTTTTAATTTTTGAGGGAAAATGACCATTATCTTTGTTTAAGTCATAATATAAAAACTTAAGAATAATAATTTTCTCATTCATCGACAATTTTATTTGAATAAATAAAATAAAAGATGCACCGTTTTATGACATAATCCCGATCAATGCAAAGTAATTTAGAAGTAGTAAAAGACAAAACTAAAGGGAATCTTATAAAGTTTGCAGTGAGAGAGAATAAGAGAATCTTGTCTGGAGGTGTCTGTGAGACGCGCAATCATGTCTGAACGTTTTCTTTTGTATAGCCACTTAACATCTATAGATAGAGATCGCGTTTCTTCAGCCATTTTTGATGACCTTTCATTCCTGGAAGCGCCGTGGCTTTTTAAGGTAAGAGGTGAGCTTGTTTACAGAAATTGTAGGCCCTGGCTGGACAGACACGAAGTGGAAAGTGTTCCCTGGGTAATTCTGGTACCGGTGAGGAAGTGTACCACTTTTTGGGAGAGTGTCCCTTATTAGTTGAATTTCGTCTGCTTTACTTCTCCAAGCGTACGCTTTCTAGAGAGGAAATTCTAGAGTCCTTCTTAACAGGTCAGAGCCACCTCCTACTCTTTCTCTTATTCTCGCCATGCTAGGAAAGCAAGATATAACTGGATCTCTGATTTTTAGTCTACTTTCTCTTATTATTGTTATTATCAGTTCTTTTTTTTTCTCTTCCTCCCTCTCTCTCCCTCTGATTAGTGCATAGACGATCACTTTCAATTTATTCGGACTTTTTCTTATATTA